>JAOWAT010139551.1:0-10048 GCA_028571025.1 Longipedia americana
ATTTTCTCGCTAAATATCAAAGCTTGCAAATTTAATTCCGCAAATTTTGGCATGCAACATGCCTCGATTGCTTGCTTAAAACTCGAGATATAGCAAAAATCGCATCGCGTTTAAGTCACCTGCTCCACCCAATTTTGCACATTTTTGACCTTTTTATTTCCTTACGTTACATGCCTCAAAACAACGTATACTCGTAAACTCGTATACAAAAATGCAGGAACTCAATTTGAAAATGCAAAAACTCTATTTGAAAATGCAAAAACTCAATATAAACAACACAAAAACTCCAAAATACGAGATTTTTAGGCTTTTAATTAGTCTTTAACCCGGCAAAAAAAGCCTGCACTTTATTTTTGTGAAGTGTCAATTTTCGTCAAAAAGTTTACTTCAATGATTATGGGGAATCATGAAATTAAATTTTTCTTTTTAAGGCGCCCAATAAAAATTGTTCACCTAATCTATTTTGAGACAGAGGTAGTATAGTATTTATTTTGACCGGCCTCACCTGTAGATGTAAACAGCCATACCAGCACAAAAGTAAGCCAAGGGTATCTGATATCCAGCGCTAGTTTTTGGCTTGTCACTAAAATAACCATAGAAAATTGGAGAATATCTCATGATGCCTTCAAAGTCCCAAATCACTTTCAGGTTGTAACCATACAGTTCCTCAACTGGTAACATTTTCTTCCTTGCTCCAGTTCCTTGCCATTCTGCACCCAAAACCTGAAATGAGGAGCAAACAAATACTACTCCGTCCACTTGAAATTGGCTGAACGCAAAAATGATAAAAACATCTTTCTTCATGCACTCTTTTCTCCAATCTCAGAGTGCGTTCTTAAAAAAGGCTATTTAGAACAGTTTCAAAAACTAGAGACTATCTAATCTTTAAAACACTCCTTACTTTTGCCATTACAAATCTTGATGTCTTAGAAAACTCGGGATGAATATAAGAGAAATTTGTGGTGTCCCTGTTAAGCCAATGTCAAGTGGACGAAGTAGTATCATATTTCATTAAATAAATTTGACAAAATTAAAAGTAAGGAAATTGTTAAAACTCTGTATTTACTTTAAACGGATGATTTTGACCACAAAGAAGAATAAAAATAAAATTTTAATTTTAGAGTAAAACAACCAGAATTCAAGAACATCTCGTTTGTAATTTTATTAGTATTAAATATTTCTTTGATTTTTATTCATAATATAATATAGATATAACTTATAATTTGTAAATGAAAATTCACTGAAAAGATATCTATTGGGACCATCATCCATGAAAATATTCCTGGGCAGTTAATATTTTGTGATTTTGCATTTTAACATTGCAAAAGGAACATTGGCATGCCTTCCAAACCAGTCACTGTAAAAGCACGCTTTCCAAAATAAAGATGTTATCTCCGTTTATTTGACTTTTTGAAAGAACCTTCATAAAAAGCAATGCACGTTTGGTTTATAAAGGAAATATTGGGGAATTTCCTTTTAACAACACTGACATAAAGACACTTTAAACTTCGAACTATTAGTTTTTCTTCCTAATATAATTTTGTAAAGGTGATTCTTTTGTTCTTAACTAGACCTTGGTTTGGGTGACTTAATAATACTAAAATTAAGTTTCTGGAAAATTTTGATGACCACAAATTTTGTACTTCTGAATTATCAATTTTTTCCTGAAGTTTTTTTTTTAAATTTTGGTCAAAAGGAGGCTGAAGTCAGAAACACTCCTTTTTGTCTCTCTCCTGCTAAGACTGAAGTCCGTTCTGTGATTTCATACATCACTTTTTCGAGGCAGATGTCTACCCAGGCTCTATTTCATTAAATAAATAAGGAGGGGAGGAGGGGAAAATACATATACCACTACAAGACATTTCTGGAAAAAATTCTCATCATAATGGGACAAAAAGTGCAAGCTTCAGTACTCATTATATACTCAAGGTCGTTGTTATTATCACAATAAAAATATCTGATTACAACATGTTGTTATCATACATTCTGATGGTTTCCAAAATCATGTCATTAACTTGAAATACCCTATATGTGGAAAGATTTCATAAAACCAGCCATGAAGCAAAATTTGAAGGATTTTCTTTAGAGAAAAATGCATTTTTCACAATTTTAATTGACAATTTGACCTCATTGTTGCTATATTCTGAAAGAGCATAAAATTTTGTAATAAGAAATGATGTAAAAATCATGCATTTATTAATGAAAATGATGCGATAGAGCGCCATAAAGGCAAGAGAAATAGACAAAATTTGAAATTCTTCAAATGTAAGTGAGGCATTTTCCCGGAAAAATTTTAATTTTGAGCTTCATTGTTGCGATTTTCAAATTGTAGACAAATTGTAGACAAATTGTAGGCCTCAAAATTTACTACTAAATGGCTGGTTTCTTGAATTTTGTCACATATATCAAGCATTATCAAGAGCTGCAATTGTGTGATTGGGAAAACCATGTTTAAGAACTAATTAGATCTTTGCAAATGACCTTGATCGGCTTTGTATTTCACAATTTTGCTTTCTTTCGTTGTCTTTAATCTACTGTAATAAGATCATATTGAAGTTCATCTCCTTCTTTGCTTTATTGACCATAAATATTTTGACAAAAGATTTTTAGATTTTTTAGGAAATGGCTCCGACCATATTTGTAATACTTCCTCTGTCTCACTTATGAAAAACTGCCTTTCCTTTTTTTAATTTTTCAATAAAGTGACCTGATAAAGAAGATGTAGAAGAGAAAAAGTGGCTATTATTTTTGGAAAAGGAATTTATTTTATGTTTTGTGTAGGGTTTGAGGCCATAGACAAATATGTGAAAGACAAGCAAATCAATTGGTGTTTTATTCTTTTAAAGAGCTTTGTTTTGGTTCAGATTTTCACATAAGCATAACTAGATCAAAATAAGAAAGAGAAGATCTTACTTTGTTGCCACGGGGAAAAGAAGATTAATAATTAGGAGAATTGCTTCAAAAATGTATGTAAACTTTAATAAAGTTTTTTAAATAAATTCAGGAGAGGACTCCTGATTAGAGACAAAATTGTCATTTGAAAAAAACTAAGGGTATACATTTTTAAACAACCGAGAAAACAGTAAGTTTATCAAAAAATTTAGAATAAAAGCTCAGCTTCCCTAATAGAAAATTTTATCAAAAAAAGCCTTGAGGTTATAAAATTATTCCTCAGTTTGTTTTAAATTTTTCAAAACCCAAATTTTTAAAAGACTGAAAATGGACTTCTGTGTTCAAATAAAAAAAAACTGACAAGAATATGTTACAAGATTACTAAATTGTGCGTTGATACAAAAAATGAATTTCTCTACAAAACATGTCTGAAGAATATTTTGAAATGATTATTTGAATGAGCAATTAGGCCTAAAATATGAGACATCTTTCCTCCCAAATTATTTGCAATGATTTCATTGTTATTACTGTATCACTATTCAGGCCTTCAGGAATAACTGTTTCATCTGAGAATAAAAAATTATTGGGCAATTTTAGTTGTAACCTAAATTTGAGAGAAATTACACCTTCAAGCAAATATGCAACATGAATTCCAATTCATTTCTAACTCTTAGACCACTTTGCAACTTCTTTTTGATGGAATTTTGAAACAAACATGAGCAGTGGTATAAAAGGGGGATGTTTCAAATTTATTGAAATATGCCAAAAATTGAGCTAAAATTTTAATGGGAAAGTCAGGGTGAAAATATCTTTTTATCAATTTTAAAAAATGCTTTTTAATGTAATACTCCGTCCTTTTGAATTGCCAATTGGAGATAAATCTGAGTGTCCCAATGAACAATGCAAAACAAGATAGAAAACTCTGAGAATCCCATCTAACTTGGCCAGACAGATAGTAAATCTGAGAGTATCATTGAAATTGTCTGAACAAATCAGCTAACAATCAAATCAATCCAGCTGAGATACTTATGAAGTTTCATTCATACTGAAACTCAGATTTATCTGCATTTACTCAAGTCACTAAAAAATTTTCACTGGAATCTCAGATTTATCAATGTTTATATCAAATTTTTTGTAATGAAGAAATAAGATATGGCTGTTCACAATTAACCTAAATGTATGACAAAGTCGTTTCTTGACCCCCATCAGAAAGACCTTATTTAAGTAGTGCTAATGTTTACTCATAGTTATTTTTGTTTCCTAAAAGTTTTGAGTGAACTTTTTTGTAGAAAATAAACTGTACAACAAAAATTCATTGAATCTAAAGTTTTCTTCTCATTCGTGCTGTTGAAATCATTGAAAAGTTGTGAAAATGACATGAATGTAAATAATTTGATTTTCAATTTTTTTTGTAAATATGGAAAGGAAATTTTAGAAAATTATTGCATAAGAACAAATCATATTCTGTTCATTCATAACTCAGTTAATTTATATTGTTTATAAAAACTTCATTACAAAGATATCTATTTTTCCAAAAGAAATTATTAATGAAGTTTAAAGGAAGATATAAGCAAGTCGAAAGCACAATATTTCATGTGTTTTCAGTGTGTGTGTGTGTGGGGGGGGGGGGTAGTTAACAAAATAGCATGTCTTATTTGAAAAATAGAAATTTTCTTTTTTTGCAATCACATAAAAACTGAAATTTGATGCTTCAAATTTATTTTGCTTCGGTCAAATTTATACCTGACTCACTCTTCAACAAATTCATTAATTCAGTAACTTATATTTTCAATTCCTATTGCCGCATTATTACCTCATTCTTTTCTTTTTCAAGCCTAATCCTTTGATTTTGAGGAATTCCTTAGAGTTTAATTTAGCTTTGCAATGCTGAATCTTTAATTCCTTATTCTAATCTAGGCACTTCAGAAGAAGAATGCTTAAATTGCAAGAAATAGAATGATACTTGTCTGTTCCATTGAAATGGGCAAAATCGATTTTATAACGTACCTTTGCAGGCTTTTTTTGACAAAATTTTTCCAAAAACTGAGAAAAAATTTCGCAAAACTGAGAAAAAATCGCACAACTCAGAAATACGTAATTTTTAGGCGTTTTAAACTTGACTTTTTGACTCAAAATTGAAGAAAAACTGAGGTTTTTTGCAAAATTCCCTAAAACATGAAAAAGTTTTGGAAAACTTAGCAAATTTTATCAAAAACTGAGAAAAAATTCAAAAACTGAGAAATTTTTTCCAAAACTGAGCTCCAAAAACGCAAAAACTGCGATTTACGAAATTTCTAGGCATTTAATGAGTCTAGAAACGTGTCAAAAAAAAAGCCTGATTTACATTTTTTCCTATAGAAATAATATTGAAATTTAAAAAAGTTCGCAGATTTGGCTGAAAATCTTATGGGGAAAACTAGGGGATCCCATGAGACTATGGTTGAAATTTTGGACCTATAGTATTAGTGAAAATTTCTCAAAAAGCCACTACCCAGTTTAAGACTCTCCTTAAGGCTAACACAGTATGGTTTTTCTGAATAGCTTTACATGCTTTATCTTGAAAAATTTGTCTTTTTTAATACAATTTAACAAAATATCATATTCTTGAAAGTCTATGGTGTGTGCTTACACACATTTTTACAAATTTCGAAACTTTCAAAGATGCATGTAAATATGGGTTACTTTCTTTGTTCAATGAAAATAACACGGTCCATACATTTTATTTTTATTCAAATTTACATTGCTTTGTTTATATTCGATCCTGAAAAAGTACATTATTGTTATTGAAAGCATTTGGATAATTAATAAAATGCGTTGTTTCATAAGATCTCTCTCCTAGATTTTCTGTTTGACCCAGAATGAGAGCACACGAAGTCACTTTTAGGTTTATTCTAAAATGTCACAAGGAAAATAATTAGAAAGCGATGATGAGGAAGAACGTAGACTAGGCAGAAAAATGAATCACATATGTACCTAATCTGGCCTTTTTGAAAAAAAAATCCGAAAACTGAGTAATGAAATGCTAAAAACTGAAAAATTTGGACAAAAGGGAAATACGAAATTTATAGATTTGAACTCTCCTATAATATTGAATTTCAAGTTGAAGAAGTTCTGAAAATTTGCTTATAAATCAAAATTTCAGAGAACTGCATGAGTATTTTTTTCTAAAGCTGAGCCTGGCTTTTCAGATTAAAGAATTAGATCAAATTTCTATCTTGATTTTTTGGATACATGATTTGAGGTCAACTATGACAAATAAGGCTATTTTCTTTATTCTAGTTTTATTTCTCATTTTTACACACGTTTATAGAGTGTCATTACATTACTTTTACCGGCCATGCAAATTCAAAGCCAAAGTTTGTTTCCATGACCCTACTTTCAAGTGACTTAACTTAGTTACATATCTTTTAGCGACAGAGAATATTGAACGTTATATTGGGGAGGGGGGGGATTCTGTGTGAATTTTTATGATTAACAGAAAAGATTTGATTTTAAGTATTTAAAGTGTTTATAAAATTAGGTTCAAATTTTCTACAGCTGACCTTGAATCGTTGAATTAGTAAGGTTATAAAAACCACAAAAAATTTTTGGATTTCATTCCCAACAATCTCATTCTTTTGCATATGTCAAAAGATCAACTTGTAGTCAAATACAATTTTAATTTTTGCTCTTACATGCTGAAGCACTCACTCTTTATTTATGTAGTAAAATGGACCAAAAAGTACAAATTACTTCTATAGACGAGGGTAAGTGCTTCAGCATATGCTTGCAAAAAAACAAGAATGTATTTGACTACAAGGTGATCTTTTGGCATTTAAAGGAAAACTAGATTGTCGCGAATTTAATCTAAGATGGTCAAAATTTCATTGTAGTCGGTTTTTATCTTCTTATTATTTTTACTTTTGAGGGCATGATTAAAATTGAAAATGTTACCAAAATCATTACAATATATGAGGTGTCCCGACGGACTTTTGAAAATAAAAGTTTTGCGTAATTTGAAGAAAACAGCGATTTAGTTTATCCGTTATGTGGTAATTTTATTGAAAATGCTATATTGAACATCAATTTCCGCATAGAGCAAAAGAGATAATTGAATAATTCTTTTTGTAACTGAAGGATAATTTTAAGCTATAATTTAAAATTCTAGGCTTCCAAAATCACAAAATTTTGGATATTTTCAAAAGTCCGTTGGGGCACCTCATATTTCCAATCAACCTTGCCTACTTTTAAATTTGTGTCAGTCTGCCTTTAAGCTACACTAAGTATCAGTTGCATCTCATAATGTCATATGAATAGAAACTAGGGGAAAATGTTCAAAAAGGGGGCCTTGGAGGTGCCAACTGGGAGTAGGGGCAACCCTGGTGGGGCCAAATATCTCCTGCATCCAAAAATGTAAAAGGAACCTCACATGTTAAAATTTGTGAGTCCTCGGTTTGAAGGAATGGAGACTAGGGTAAACAAGCGCGGAATCCACGCAATGCTGCTGCCGTTAGTATGAATTAATGTAATAAAATTAAATTGATTGATTGCAGAATACAGAATATACAATGCTGGCGGCTACGCCGCCCAGGTATTTGAACTACTCTCTTTATCATGCCAACCGTTCAAGCGATGACTGCCAAATTTGTTGTTGCTGTTCCGTGCTTGTGTCGCATTGGAATATCGTCGTCACCAGGGTTGCCCATCATGTGTTAGCATGATTTCAGAAATGTCACAAGATGTGAAAGAAGCGCAAGCGCAAGCGCAAGAAGAAGATTTACCATTCCTTGGCTGCTGCCGATCCTTTGGATCTTAGGCAGCAGCAATAAATTGGTTGTATTTTACATGTGAAATAATATGGAAAAAAGTACATTCCCAAAAAAGACCACCCCCCCCCCAAAAAAAAATTTTTTTTGGGGGGGGGAGTAGGGGGAGAATAAAGGGTAATATGAGGGGATGTCTCATAAATTTTCACGACTTCTTATTTTAGGAAAAGTTTTGAATTTACCCTTTTTAGGTTCAGGGACATTTTTTTATGAATGGTATTGTACAAATATTCAATTATTTTGCTATGATCTGAGAAAATTTTTGAAAATATCGCTACGTAATATTTGCTTTTCATTGCAATCGTGACATTGTGCACAAAACCAATAATCTATTGTCAATGTTAATAAAATTGTCTTTTTCCATTAACGAAATATTGGCTTATTTATTATCTCAGTAGATAGGATGTTTCATAGGATTGCGAAATTAAGTTTGGACAGACTTTTCTAATAGATTGTAGTGTCCAATTAAATTTGGGAAACTGTAGTGTACGCTACATAAATTTTCATTTTTGGTACAGATTGCATTTTCCTGAATCTTACTTTGAAGTCAAAACCTGCAACTCTTAATAAGTTTATCAGAATATTTACTGAATAGATTTGGGAAAATAAGAACCCATTTATGCTCAACAGTTGTTATCTGATAGGATTTAGAAGATTGTCAGATTTCTTAAAATTTTATTCCACAATTTCTGAATGTAATTTGATTCAAATGATAAATGCTTTCGAACCCCACCTGGAGAATTAAAAATTTTGGGTGGGGTCCAAGAGCGTTTTTCATTTTAGTCAAACAGCATCCAGAAATTGTGGAATAAAATTTTTAGAAATCTGACAATCTTCTAAATCCTATCGGATAATAGCTGTTAAAAACTTATTGCTTAGGCTGTGTTTTATTTGAAAAAAGACTGTCAAAATATCTTTTGAAATTTTTTATCTAAATCAGTGTCTAGACCCAAAATGGGTTCAAAGCCTAATTTTTATCTTGGATCTAAAAGAAACTCAGACTAGCATTATATTTAAGAGAAAAATTACACTGTTAAAAGAGAAACCATGTTCTATTGACAAAACGCAGAATCTCCTTACAGTGCCCGAATTCTAGAGATGGAAAAATTTGGGAGTCACTTTTCTCAGAATTTCCACTAATGATGTGGTGCTCACATTTTGTCTCCTAAATTCTTAGGTATCCAAAAGTGTTGGGTTCAATTCTCATGTAAAAATTCCAGAAAAATTTGAAATCCCATATAATTGCCCATATAAATTGCACCAAGGCAGAAAGTAACACCCACATGGGTCCTAATAGTTTACATGGACAATAATATGGATTTCAATTTTTTTTGGAATTTTTGCATGAAAAATGAACCCGATACTTTCAGATACCTAATTAGCTTAGAGAAAAAATTTGAGCACTGCAGCATTAGTGAAAATTATGATAAACTTGATTCCCAAATTTTTCCATCTATAGATTTCGGCCACTGTATGTAATTAATTGATGACTCAAATTATGAATATTGAAAACTGTGTTTTATTAGAAAACACAGAAGATCCTTGACTGTGTTATTATTTGATGACTCAGTAAATGACCAAGTTTGAAAACATTATTGTTTCATGTTTTATAACATCCTCACATATTGAGTGTCCAATGCAAACATAGTCTTACCAGGTATACTGTCGACACTTTTTTAACAGTGTACTATAGGCTTTGAAACCACTATGACTCGACACTAATTTAGATCAAAAAGAACAACATAAATTTTTTACAAGGTAGTGTCCCCAATCTAGTCCCGCACTAATGTACGGGCAGGCGGCATGTCAAAAAGTGACACCTTGGTACGACTCGTGGTGCACAGCTAGTTGCATCAGGGATGTTCCCTTTGGCGAAATTCATTATGTTTTGGTACCAAAGACTTAAATCTTGATGTATGGCTTGTGCAGTTGAATATTTTTAGAGATTTTGAAGAATTTGTCGATTTCCAATGTTTTTAGGGGTCTTGTCAAATTGAATTCGAAATCCAGAAATTCTTCAAAATCTCTAAAAATATTCCTCTGCACAAGCCATACATCAAGATTTGAGTTTTTGGTACCAAGATATAATGTTTTTTGCTTAAAAGTACATCCCTGGTGGATCCACTAGCTCTGCACCAAAAGTTGTACCAAACTCCCTAAAAATGGCTTAAAATGAATTTCGCTTGCCGGCCTATAAGGTAAGGAACATTTTCTGAGAGTCTGATTAAGTCTTAGGGCACATTTTTTGGTTGTGATGGAGATTAGGGTTTGTTTTGCCCATATTTTGACTCTAAACTCTTGGGGGGGGGGGGGGTAAAATAAATGATTTTTTAACAGTTAGTGAAAAAATT
>JAOWAT010139662.1:0-10048 GCA_028571025.1 Longipedia americana
AGAGAGAGAGAGAGAGAGAGAGAGAGAGAGAGAGAGAGAGAGAGAGAGAGAGAGAGAGAGAGAGAGAGAAGTGTGTACGAAGGACATTTGTGTGTTAACAGCAGAATGTTGTAAAGGTAAATTAACTATGAGTTATTTTATAAATGCTCCTTATAGTAGTAAATATAATCAATTGTTATATACCAATATAGTAAACCATCTCGAAGATGAAAGTAGAACATCGTCTGCTATGTCAAAAAACTCAAATCAAGGTTCTCAAAGTAACTTTTTAAAGGGTGAAGAAGATATTCCGATTGATAACCCCGATAACGCTCAATCTGTTACAAATGTACAATCAAAATCGAAATTAACATCGTTGTGCTGTGAGGGCTTTGGTGCTAAAGCTGATTCAAACGCGCCCTGTCCGTCTGTATATGATTTAGAAAAAAGAAAAACTTTAGGCTTGTTAGATTCTAAGAGTTATGCCTTACATTGTAAGGTAAAAATACCTGAAGAGAAAGAGAATTCTGATAATTTTTCATTTGTAGTGTCTTCTGATGAATCCGCTAATAAACGAAAAAAAGTGACATCTAGAAAACGTAAAATTTCCGATAGTTCTGACAAGGAGGATTTTTTTACCTATTATAAACCATGACGGATGTGATCCAAGAAAATTCGTTCTATGACAATAATTATGAAAGTCTGAGTGATTTGTTTTTCAAGTTGCCCGTTGACAATAGATTTCGAAATGTTAAGTGGTCTCGCCAATCTTCTAAAACATCTTTACAATCTACAATTCACACATTTGAATTTCAAGGATATCCTAACAAAATTGTACCTCTTCTGAAATTCCTTTCAATAGAACTTAGTGGAAAAATTACACATAAAGATGGCGTCACTTCTCCTGCGGATGATGTTAGAGTTGCGCTAATTAACACAGCTGCAACGGCGCCTTTAAAAAGTATAAAAATATATTTGGAAAATACGTTAGTATTTAGTCAAAGCTCAAATTTCAATTTATTGTGTTATTTGAAAGATACACTTTTCAACAGTCCTGATATGAAAAATACTATAATGTTGGCTGCTGGATATTCGCCAGATACAGCTTTACATTATGAAGATACCAGTCCTGAATTAAATAGAGGGTTTGCTGAAAGGATGGATTTATTTAGAGAGGTAACGCCAGGATCAATTACAAAACAGAAGAGATATAAGCAAGAAGATACAGTGTTGTTTGGGCGTATACCGACTTTGTTTGGTGCGACAGTTATGCCTGAAATATTTTTGCTGAAATATTTTTCATAAATGTACGTTAATATTTTAAGAAGCATGTTTTGTACGTTCTTTAGAAGTTAAGTTTTTATGAAAATATTTCAAGCCTACTGTCATATTCATCAGATGTGGATTTGGGCATGATAATGCAAAATACTAAAGTTACAATTGAGTTGGTGCTTGATGATCCTAGATATTATCTATTTTGTAAGAAGCAAGATGGTGTTACTGATGAAATTGATTATGTACTAAACATCTCTAGATTGGACCTGCTTTTACCCTACGGAGAGCTTTCTGATTCTTATTTTAGTAAAATAATGTCAAAATTCAGTACAACACCTTCATCTATAATGGTGTGTCCTTTCAATTTGCATTCCATTGTCATACCTAAGGGACAGAAAACATATATATCTACAAATGATATATCATCGGGACCTCGTATGCCATCTCGTGTTACAGTTTTTCTAACTTCTTTGGACAATATGGCTCCTAAATATGAAAATAATCCAAATTGTTTTAAGAGAGAAGTTCTTCCTAATATAACGGTTGATAATGTAACAGTCTCGTTAAATAATGTTGATTTGAGTTTTTTGAATTCTACATTTCCAAATGGATCAAGCTTAACATCTTATTTTGGATTTTTATCTGCCTTGCATTACAATAGTAAGTATTTGTACGTATGTAAAAGTATGTCTATTCTTTTTTTATGTTTCAGAAGAACTGTTTGAAATCAAGGTGTTTAATTTATATATTTTACTATTAATTTTGTTTTATTTTCCAGGAGAGTACAAAATTTCAAACGGGATAGATTATAAAACGTGGTTAAACGGGGTATATTGTCATAGTTTTGACTTTACAACGGCATCTATCGCCACAAATCTTCAAATGGCAAAAGGTGTGAGATGCGGACCTGCAAAATTGACGATAAATTTTAGTGATATACTGTCAAGTCCTGTATGTCTATATTTGCTTTTTGAGACAGAAGGTATTATAACAATTTCAAATGACAGAAAAATAATTTGTGATTATGATGGACGTCAATAATAATAAGCAATGCGTGGATATGAAATGGAAAGTATAATTAAATGTTTGATACCGAGTTATAAGAGATGTGTTTCTGGATTTTATTTTTTAGACAATTTTCCTGTGGAATTGAGACCGGGCTTTTTTGCCGTAATAAATGTGACATTATCTTTGAATCGTGGCGAATCTAATCATTGGATTTTGATATTTAAAAATCCTGTGGATTTTTATTGTGAAGTGTATGATTCGCTTGGCTATCAATATTCACACACATATTTTGATAAGTTGAGACTGCCCTTGAAAATTACAAATTTTAACTCTTTTCAAAGGCCGTCTGACACAAATTGTGCTTGGCATGTAATATTCTGCTGTTACAACAGATATTTGGATCCGCTTAGTGCCTATAATTGTTTTTTACAAGATATATATTCGAAGAACATTGACCTGAATAGGGTAAAGATAGATACATTTCGACAATGGATTCTGTCAAAGAAGTTGAGGACATGACTGGTGTACCATTGCAAAAAGTTGATTACAATGATTTTTTGATACATACTCCTTGTAAGATGGTAATTTTTGGTCTATCTATGTCCAAAAAAACGACAAATGTAGTTGAAATGTGTCAAGGTATTGGAAAAGTGAAATGAAAAATTATCTATAAATTTGACAGATAAAGTTTTTAATTCCTGCTGTACTTAAATTAAAAAATCTTCTGTTCATTTACCTTTTTCAATACCGCGCCTCAGATTCAAATAGAGATTACTTATTTGCAAATTCTTTTACAAGAGTGCTTTATTGCATACCAAAGGATTCTGCTTATCAAAGACAGGCCTTTTTGAAAGAATTTAAGGAAAAATGCTCAATATTGGAAATTTTTGAAGGTTGTCCTACTTACAACGATTTGATAAAAAATCCTTATAAAAAAGAACACCAACTTATTGTGTATGACGATCTCATGTCAGATCTCAAGGTGTGACAGTTGAATTCAAAACGACTTTTTACTAGTAAAGTTTAATTACATTATACAGCAGAATTTGATAAAGAATGAAAACAGTTTGATTACTATACAAAGTTGGGTTGAACTCTGCTGTCTCATTTTAAAGAAAAATAGTGATTTGATAGACAAAATTTACACTACATATGCTCATCACAATTTTCTGAGTTCTATAGTGGTTTGTCAAAGTTTGTTCAATTCTGATTTGAGTCGAATTTTACTTAGAGGACTAACTCATATGATGTGTTGTTATAGCAGGGGAGACTCGCTCACTGTTAAAACACTGTCTCAGCAGTTATACCCCAATTATAATAATGTTTTAAGACGCACATTAGACTATAGCAAATATGAATTAGGTGAAGATTACATATTCATTGATTTTTCAAGTCAATCCAAATTAAATTTCAAGAATAGTATTCGTACAAAGATATATCCAGATGCAGAAAATCATACTGTTTCACCGGTTGTATTTGATATTTCTAACAGTGTAATGTACTAGCTGCTTTCACCCCTTCTCTCGTATCTAAATTGCAAGTGTCTGTTGTACTTTCCCAATGCCATACAACATCTAGACAATATCTGTTTTACATGTGATAGAGATAAATGATGGCACATTTGAATGTGTACGGTGGATTGGGAAGGGGGAAAAATCTCAGTGTGCGCGAAAATAACATTTAAATATTGTGTTTTTACTGAATTATTCTCAGTTTTCTTAAAACATCCACTATGTCAAAATTAAAATTGAAAGGAACAGGCAAAAATTCTAAAAAAAGAAAACATGATTTTATTGATCAAGAAGTCATGGAGAAAATTTTCCAAGAAGAAGAAATTGACAATGAGCGAGAACAGGTATGTTACAGATAATAGAATAATTTTATTTGCAAATAAGACACTGTTTTATCTTATATATTTTTAGCTAACAACACTTTCCAAAGTGGGTGAAAGCAAAAGTATTACTGATGAATTGTTAGGTGGTCTAATTGATGGTGATGATCCTGAAACAATTCAGCAAAGAAAGGGCAACAATGAGAAAGCTCAAAAAGAGGTAATATTTAACAACTTTGGGGCAAAATGGTATGTGTTTTTTAGAGCAAAGTGATAAAACAGTGTCTTATTTTCAGGTCTTTATTATGGACCCGCTGGACAATGTATTTATCATGAACTTGCTCGATAAATACAGTACAAAAATTGCCTTTATTAAAAAGGCACAACGTATTAGAATTGGACCTGTATGCGAGGGCCGAAATACCCAAGGTTTTACCTACAAGGCGTGTAGTATTAACATGGCTAATTTTAATGAGTTTGTAGCTGCCTTGGTGGATACCTGTGAGGTCTATTCCTGTTTTAGTGATATGACAAACTCGGAATTAATGGAGAAATATTCAAATTGCGATGACAGAGAGATATGTGTCTACACAGCTTTAGCCTCATATCCATTTCCGTTTGAGGGGTCTTATACAGAATATGCACATGTGTTTCAAGTGCGCCTTTTCAAACCAGATTCAGATGAAAACCATCCTCAGTATAAGCCTACAGTACATTTTTACTTAAGTGCGTTATTTTACCGGAAATTCGAAAAACACGGGAAAAATGTGTATTTAATACTCTTATTTTCATATTTCAGGTCTTGCCAGTGTGGTTGATCGGGAGGAAGATGACAGAAGAAGGGCACTAAGAGGAGAAAATCATTTTGAGCCTTACAGAAAAATTGTTCTTCATGAAGATAAGCGCGCTTATCCTCAAACATCTCATGGATTGATGCTCTCATCACAATCTGCCGTATTGGATTTATGTAGCAAGTTTGAAAAGCTCAGCTTTCTCATGATATGCCATCTGCGTTCAAAGGCCATCCACAAGGCCTTTAAAGAAATGTACTTCTTCTGGGTGAATGATATTTCACCTGCAAAATTGGCAAAGTTGAAGAAAATCTGTGATGCAGATTTTATGGATAAATTGTGTTTTCGTGCGGCTTGTGAAAATAACGTGAGCAAAAGTCACACTTATTTTACGGATGAAAAAATGAGTCATTTTCAAGTTGCCAATGAAGGTGAATCCATGGTAAATATGTTTCAAGTGTGGCATAAGGAACTTTACAGTTTATTCTACTTACGTTGCAAAGTGTTGAGAGACAATTGCATTGATGAAAAAATGTTGGATGATTTTTCTGTAAGTCTTGAAAAAAATTTAATTTAAAGAAAAATAAAGGTCTTTTATAACAAATTTCATGATAATTTAATTTAATATGTACTGTAGAGCTCTCAGTAGCTGTTTTCTATTTTGTGAATTTGAGTTGTATTTTGTCAAATCGATTTAATGGAAAAGAAAACAGCAACACTTTAGGTTAAGTTAAATAAAGTAATACATTCATTTAGTAAGAAAATTTCTCACAAGTTAATTGCATTCATAATGTACAATCTATCTGATATTTGGGTAACATTTTGTGATGGTTAATTATGTTCATTTTTATTTGACAATTTGTGTTTCTCACCCATTGTACTCTCACACGGCAAAATCAAACATCAATACATGGCATTCAGAGACATTGTTGTCAAAATACGAAAATTTTGGACGAGTTGTATATAATTTTATACTGTAATTTAATAATAATGAACTGTGTTTGAAGGAAAAAGACGTTTATTTGGTGCAACAAATATTCATTCAAGAGCTAAGAAGAGCATAGAACGGAAACAGATATTTTATGGTCAACATCACTGTGTTTCTAATTTCATCTTTCGCAGAAATTGTGAAACCGCACTGTATATATTTTACATTCACTTTTAATTGAACCTGTTTTTATTTCAAGCTATGACATAATTTGAGTTAATTTGAAATCATTTTTATCTGAAATCAAATTTTGCACCGATATTGCTCAGTGTTTATTTGGTGATACATATCTCTATTGTATTGCAAGTGGTGACAATAGGAACTGTCTTAAAATGTTTTGAAATGTTCAATCTGTCCCTTTGAAATTGGTTTGATTTGTTCGATTGTGTTTCGATTAAATTGACTATACTTTAAAGGATACCTTGACATTTCAAATTAAAATGTAAAAAAAAGCATTAAAATGTTAAAATCAAAAAAAAATTAAAAATTGAAAAAAATGTAAAAAATATAATATTGTACTAATAATGTATTTCGTAATAAAAGACCTTATTTCCCGGGAAAATATCTTAGTTTTATTTCAAAAATTGGGTATTATATCTATAAGCTATAAAGATTTTCAACCGTGTAATTGATCATTATTTTACACAGTTGGTAATTTTTGTAGCTTATTTGTTACACTAGTATACATTTTATTATTGAATTGCTGTAGCGTCTTCTTGCAAGTGAAAGTTGAGAGTGTAATAAGAGAAGTTGAAATGAATTGAATTTTGTTACATAGATGGAGGTTGATGTTCATGAATTGTGAGAAATAGATGGTTTTTTAAGACTGTGATGTGGATTTTACTTGACACAGCGTTTTGTCTATATGTGGTACATATCTTGCACTATAAATGTTTCACAATAAGTTTGAATTACAATTGAACTTGGTAAAGAAGCAGAATCAAATATAGGTTATATTTTTTTCAAATTTTAAGCACAAAAAACAGTTGTGCGTTATCAATCATGAAGAACAGCATTTCCATATCCATTTGACATTTTTTAAGGCAAATATGCCTCAGACAGAGTTTTATATAATTTTCAGTGTTGTAAAGAAACGCTGTTCAACATAATGATATTGCATTATATTGAACGTAAATAGATATTCAATCTAAAATCAATTTGAAATGGGTGATTGGCACTGAAAAATCTTTGTCTTTAGGTCCTTTGTTTTTTGGTCCTTTTCCACCTTTTTTCTTTAAAGAACTTTTTTTAGTTTTTGACACCTTAGATATCAATTTCTTATTCATTATTAATTTCTGTAGGTTGTAGTCCATTAACATTTGAACAAACGGTATAATTCCTGGAATCTTATCGTTCTGAGATTGAGATGAAAACAGACCTTTCATAATATCTTTGATGTTTGAGTTTGGAAATGTTTCGTTATCTAACGTAACCGTACCCAAATGGTCAAAATGGAAAATGTTTTCTGGAATGAATTCTTCAATTTTTTTTAACAATTCAGTGGCCTTTCCTTTATTGGCTTTAACATTTTCCAATGGATCTAGAAGTGTTTTCTCAAATTCTGTTGATGACTTTTCTATATTTTCTGGGGAGGTTACAATGGCATTTTTAATATCGCTGTTTGATACGTGTGTGGTCGTAGGTTCTTCAGGTATTTCATTAGGGTAACTTGCTTGATTCGCCTCTTCTCTTTGAGCTATCAATAAATTTTCTAATTTATTTTCGTTATTTGAGGTTAATCTTTTTCCTCCTATACCGAAACCTTCTTCTTCTAAAACATCTTTTTCTTTTGTATCATCCATTTTTTTGTCCTTCTCAAGATGTTCTTTTTCTATATGTAACAGCTGTTTTAATTTGTCAATCGGTGTTAATACATAGGCCTTTGGAGCCTTACTCATTTTTACTTGAATAGGAGATTAACCAAGTCTCTAATGAAGTAATTTGCCTTATGGTTGCACAATATATTGATTTGGTTCACTCTTTTTAACTTTTGAAACGTTTTAAAGTTTTTATCTGTATGAAAATGTGTTTTCAAGAACTTGATGGCAACTCTTTCTTCGTTAAAATTGCTTTCTGGCAACAATTTAATTTTAGAGCTGAATACTAAGTGAATTAGTTCATAGAGCAATTTTAGGTCTGAAGTTGATGCATTATTTAGAACACATTTTAAATTTTCAGATTGGCTGGCAATTGCATTCAAAAAGTTACTTTTTTTCTGCAACTTTTCTTTAAAAGTTTTAACACTGTTTTCCGTAAATTTCATGGTTTTTTAAAGGCAACTTGTACAATAAACAACGGTAGATCATTCTGTTTCAATAGTTTGTAATGAAAGTCTGTTTTATTTTGATCAATCACAACTTTATAGAATATGAGATTGAAGTGCTTGTTCATGTGAGTGGCAGTAATCCAATTAATATCATTTCCAATTTTAACTGTACCTTCTGAATCACAATAAAAGGACTTTAAAATTGAAGGTTTCAATTCATCGCCGTATGAATTTAATATTAAATCAGATGCTATGAGATAAGTGCAGTTTTTCTCGAGTTTGTGAGAAGTAAGTATTATCAAATTGACTATTTTTATTTGCCAACCGGGTTTATGCGTGTCAAAATTATTTACTAAAGAACATTGGGTGGAGGTGTAATCGCAAGTAAGACTTATATCCATTAGAAATTGTGCTTTTCATCTAAGAGACTGTCTTCATATATCCACTCTAGTTTACAGGTTTTTTTTTCACTGGAAAATGTCAAATTGAGTTGCAGATTTGTTAACAGTTTTAAGTCAAATTGCGGAAATACACAAATATTTTGTAAGAAATGAGAACTTTCTCCAAAAGTGAGATTTTCCAAACTGATAAATCAGTTTGACACCTGAGATTTGAGACAACTAGATATGAATTTGTAAAATTTCAAGCGAAAAAAAAACCTGGTTTATTATAGCCGTAAAATATAACTTGAATTTGTTTTCTTCCGTTGACGGTTCTGGTCTTATTTTTTAAAATTTCCCGTATCATGTATCTTCTGGAATCGGATTTAATCAACTGTAACTGATCTAAGTAAAATCTGTTTTCTAAAATTTTGTTAGTGCTTGGATCTTTTAGTTTAAAAGCTGAAAAGAGAGGAAAATGATGCAAATACATTGTTACAGAAACATTAGAATTGATTTGTCTTTTGCAATTAAGATATTTGTATGTTTTTCTAAACTGAAAAATTTTTCAATTGTAATGAAGAGTTAAATGAATTTGTATTTTCAATTGCTCGGTAAATTAGCTTGGAGGATTTTATGCAATTACCTATTGGGCGTCTTGATGCGTCAATATCGTAAATTTCTAAAGGGGCTTTTGAATATGTTACATCGGCGAGTTTGGACCCGTACACTTTATGGTCTGATTTTAAGAGTACCAAGTCAGATATTTTTGGTAATCTCGAGTAACGTTTGGTGGACTTCAAATATTTGTTGTAATTTTCTTGATTTTTTTTCAGAACGTCGTAATTTCCTGCATTTGTATTTTCAGAAATTAAAAAGTTGAACGGATCATTCATTATTGATCTAGATATTTCTCTGCTACTTAAACCGGAAAATTTTTTGTTGAGTGTATTGTTAACTTCATTTTCAAGCCGGTTCAGAGCGACCAACCAGTTGCGAGTTAGATTATGACGCAAATATCTGGGCAAAATATGAACGTATTTTTCTTTATATTTAGAACGTGTTATTTTTCAATTTGAGTTTATCAGAATTAGCCAAATATCGGCCTTTTTGTAAATTTGATATGTAAAATTAAAAAATTCGTTTGAATAGGTCGAAATGTGAAAAGCATTTGTAAGGGTAGTTCAATTTTGCCTTCCTTTCTAACTTTATTCTTAGATATTTGATCTGACAAACCGTTTAGTAAAAAGTAAACTCATTATACAAATATGAATCATGTTTCATTTAATAAATTTTCTTAAAACGGTTTTGCAGTTGAGACAAAACATAACTTTCTAACTTGCCAATAATGAGTTTACCTTTGATTCGCAAATAGCTGCCTTTCTGTGCAAGTTGAGTATGCTTGTGAAATGATTGTCGTTAAAGAGGGTAAGATTTGGAGTGAATTGCAAAGGGATGAGAGAGAGAGAGAGAGAGAGAGAGAGAGAGAGAGAGAGAGAGAGAGAGAGAGAGAGAGAGAGAGAGAGATAG
>JAOWAT010139773.1:0-10046 GCA_028571025.1 Longipedia americana
ACACACACACACACACACACACACACACACACACACACACACACACACACACACACACACACACACACACACACTCGCACACCTTCATGCACTCACATGGGAAGCTAACAAAATGAGGATTGGGCTTATGAGAAATTTCCATAGTAAAGAATGAGGATGGAATGAGGATGGGGCTAAGGAGAAATTCCCATATTAAAGAATGAGGATGGGGCTAAGGAGAAATTCCCATATTAAAAATGAAGATGGGGCTAAGGAGAAATTCCCATATAAAAAATGAGGATGGGACTAAGGAGAAATTCCCATATTAAAAAATGAGGACGGGGCTAAGGAGAAATTCCCATATTAAAAATGGGGATGGGGCTAAGGAGAAATTCCCATATTAAAAATGAGGATGGGGCTAAGGAGAAACTTCTCATTTGCTTAATCCTCCCATATAAAAATGAGGATGGGACTGTATCTACTCATAGTAGATAGCGTAATAATATAATGATTTGATATCTCTCATTGGCCCAGCATGGATATGAGAGAGAAACCTATATTATGATTGATATTCTACTATGTCTTGAGTCTTCTCCGGAAGCTTATTGTGAACAGTGACATTCCTTAGAAGCTAGGAGATTTCTGACTCAATATTGTATATTCGCATTAATAAATTATTAAAAATTAACTCTCTAGACGTTAAATACAGATTCAATTCTGTACATGGTCCGATGAAATAACTGGTTACCTATGGTTATAGAATCAATTCTGGAGCACTAATATTGTGAATAATATAGTGCAGAAATCTCAAAACTTTATTATCAAAACTAGCTCTAAGGTACCAATCATTAATTTTTGTGAAAAGTTAATAAAAGGAATCCTTATTCAAAATTTTCCGTTATCCTTGTTGACTTACATCGTTAAAAAATTCGAATCCTCACCAAAAGGAAAAATCTTCAAGAAAGTTGTGAAAAGTTATCTCTTTTTCGCCATTCCTGAGTCTACCTGCACTGCTGAAAATTTTCAATTATCTCGAAAAAGTCCGTGAAAAAAGTTTTAATCTCTTTCGTCACTCTACTTCTACACCTTTCAAAAATCGCCGTCTACAGTCCTGAAAACTTCAAATTATAAGCCTTGAAAAAAATCAATCAAACTCTTGTGTGGTGTACACTATCAAAAAAAAGTTAAAGTGTACCAGAAACTTTTTTGACCTTGATCTCAGTCCTCCTGAAACTATATCATTCAAAAATGTGCTTTACACTGTTAGAAACTTAGTCTGCTCTGCAGTGATGGAAAATCTAAAATCTCATCAAAAAGCTTTTGTGAAAGAACTATCGCATCTTTCATAATTTGTATATGCTCTTACACTCTTGTAAAACCTCGTGAAGTTGATGCTCAAAATTTTATTACTAAAAGTGACCAACACTGTTAAAAAATCACAAAACACAAATCATCTCAAAATCCGTGTTAAAATGTATGTCTTATTAAAAGGCTTTGACAGTCATAATTTCTCTTAAGAATATTCACAATGCAACGTCGTCAGCCGTGTAGGGCGGAAAAATTGCAGTGAATTGTAGAGAAAAATCCAAAAATTTTATAAAAAATTTCAAATTTTCAAAACCTAGCTTGTTTCCAAAAACCTGTGAAGATGTGAAACTTTCATTATTTTGTATCTACAGAATTCTTTCCAAAGCTTCATCATCTTAAGACAAATGTAAGAAACAAAGACTTTATGAACGTACTTTCAAATGTAATTTTATGTGCCTCATAATTCTACCTTTTCAGGCCTCCCGGATCTTCTCAATCCAGGCCTTGCAAAATCATCACAAAACTTGAAAAACAAGTCTCAACTTTCTGAAAAACTGCAAAATTAGCTGAAATATAGACTGTTATTCAACATGTTATTGCCATGATCAGCAGTGGAATATTCCATAAAAAGCTGTAAGACGTAGTTTCATGCCAATGCACAGTGGGATTTTTATTGAAATGCTAAAATTTAGCTGAACATTGAAGCAACTTTAACTCTAAATCAGTGCACAACGATGTGTATGTGATGGACTACCTTCCTTCTCTCTACTTGCAATACTTAATCTGTCTCAACATGAAAAAGTGAATTTCAAACTGTAAATCTGAACTTGTACAGTCATGGATGGCCAAATCAAGTAAGCCTAAACCATGCTATTGGACTCAACTAGAAGTAAAACTCTAAAACTCTATTCATCGAAGTACTCCTCTTCCAATCTCAACTTGTCTGTGTAATTTTATGGGAAAATGGACAGTGCACATGTCTTTTCCTATCCCTTTAGCTTCCAACTTTGCCTATGACAGCTCTGCTGCTCTCTAAGAAATGGACTTATAAATGAGAGAGCTTTACTGTCTCAAACTTTCAAGCTATACAATGTATATGAAACTCTGACCATGTATGGTTAAACCTGTTAGCTGAAAATAGGATACTCTCAAAATGAAACTTCGATGGTGCATGGTGCTTAGCTGCTGTCAAAGTGAAACTTACTAATATATCTTTGGTGCTATGCTATGAGCGTCTCATAAACGTCGCACAGTGGGACCTACATGGCTCTTTTTATCCCAAACAACATGTTTCAATCGTATGCTTACAGCAAACTCATTCTCTCTCTTGCTAAAGAACGAAATTTGATAGAATAGACAACTGTGTTTCTCCTTTTTCCTTGCTCTTGAGCTCTCGACACTGGTGTCGAAAGACTATATTATATCTTATTACGTAACCTCTGTGTTTGTTTACACACAACAATAAATACACAATTCGATTATTTCAAGAAATTAAGACTTATCCAAACTTCAAAAACTTCGAGAAATTCAAAATGAAAGTTTCGAAAATCAATGTTCATTGGAGACAAAAAGGTATACCATTAAATCAAACTAGGCCAGAATGCTCTTCAAACCTCGTTCGACCTTTCAACATTCGTTCATTCGTAATATGAAATTATGGTATCTTAAAAACTATTTGAAATGATGGTACCGTAAGAACCATTTGAGATGAAATGTCAACATGAATATAGATTGGACACTTTCAGTGAAAAATTTCTTAGTGTTACTTTTCAAAATTTGTCGATTTTTAACCATGTTCATTAGCATAATATGAACAATATTCAATCAAATCCACACTCCTATTTTACGAAAAATTGCAATATTTAAAAACTGATAAATCTGAAAATCCTTAACTCAAATTTACATCTGTTTGAAATGGTGAAACCATTTCAAGTGTTGACCTATGGTTTAAAGACATTATAATGGAAAATTCTCGCATTTCCTAGTGCTTTTTATCGGTCAGAGACAAATTAAATTTTTTATGCTTCCTCTGTGCTGAGAAGAAAAAATTATTTCGATTCAATAAGATTTCATCTATCTTCACGGCGAACCGTGCTTCACCACTGTGTCACCCTCTGCCCGAAGCAATGTGGGGTCAAATTCAAATTCAGTTTTTGATGCTTTCTCTGTGTTGGAAAAGTAAATCTAAATTATGGACATTTTCTAGCCTGCTTTTAAATGCTATACACTTTCTGTTCAGAAGAATCCTTTCATCTATCTCTCCTCACCCTATGCCCGAAGCTGTGTAATGGGTGTCACATCTAATCAAACTCAATAATCTTTCTGGGTTATAATAGGTTATAAGTCACAATTTTGTGTGAAGAAACCCATCTTATCTGCATCCATCTACAAATTTATTTCTTAAATTCATCTACAATCCAGCATCTTCAACTATAGTCATCTCAAGCTAGGGGTGATATCAATGGAAAACAAGGCTAAAGCATCGCACTACTTTACACTTGATTTCCCTTCTTCGGTTTTGTGAATCCTAATCCGTCCCATCGATATTGGCCAAACTAAGAATACTCCATCTCAATGAAATTGACCAAAACTGCAAATACAACATCTCAATGAAATTGGCAAAACGACAAATACTCCGTCCTAAACAAATTGGCCAAACGTTCTCGAAGAAATATAAAAATCTTGAGTGTGTTTAATTTGTTCAGTATTTGCTCAAATTAAAAGAAAATGCCTTAACATTGTGAAAACTATTCCGTCCAACAAAAATTGACGGACTTGCGTCTCTTGCTGTGGTTTGCTTTCGTGACAGCAGCCATAACACATGATAAAAATGACTTTTATTCACTTCTCTCAAGGTGTATGAAATACTGCCTCTACGTTTTGATGCAAAATTCTCTTACGTCTACTTGAAGAAAAATAAAAAATCTTGAGAGGTACTCTGTCCAATTCAAATTGGCCTAAAAAATTCGTCTTTCTTCCAACATCTGTCTTCATTGCTTACCGTGGCTTGGGGGTACAATGGACTTCCCCCCGTCTGTTTACACTTCAACAACCTTCAAAATACGTATACTACTTTGTCCCAAGAAAATTGGCCAATTGAACCTCTACTCTGCTACCATTCTCTACACTCAAGACTGTCCGTCCACTTGAAAATTGACAAAGTTAAACTCTACTCTTCTCTACCCAGCCTTCTACTACTACGTCCACTTCTAATTGGCTCAACAGAACAAACTCAACCTTTAGCATCTTTATGGGCCGTTGCTTAGGTGCAATGGGTCAGTTTGGGTCTTACACACGCATTTTAATAAGATCCTCGGTTTCTACAAAATGGTATTTTTTGAAGATGGGTCCATGGTATATGGGCCCAACTGGTAGGGGGCCGTTCACAAGAAGAACTCTTCCACACCTGCTGCTCAAGACTGATGGGACTGTGGTTGCCCCATTTTGTAGGGGGCCTGTTCAATAGATGATCTTCTCTACAGTTTACTCCTGATGATGGATTATTTGGTTTCCATGATCCCTATGGTCAAAACTTGGTCTGGTTCCCAACAAGCACAGACCACTTGCATAAGGACTGCTTGAAATGGAGTGCAAGACATCTTTCATCAAATTGAAGTCAAGTGTGTTTAATTAAGAGACTATACATTTGAAATTTAATGCTTCAGTCATAAAGTGATTTTTTGGTCAGTATCACTAATAGTAGTGTACTGATAGTGCTAAATACCTTAAGAATTTGCTATTAATTTACATAGCACTTCTTACTACATCATATTACATATGCAAAAATATGTATAACTACTCTCTCAACTGGATTTGGAGCATATGTAATATGATATCCAGTTGAAGCAAATCTTAGACTTATGTAAAAAGTTTATTTAAAATTTTTTAAGTCCTTTTTTATTTTCAAATACTTATCTTAGTAAATGCCAAAATATTTGGATTTCTATTTTCCAAAAGCCTAATTCAGTTCTTTCAAATTCTCAAGATTTTATATCTTTGGACAAAGTCAAAAGTCATTTAAAGTAACTTTTAGCAAACTAAATTCTTTGAATTTTTCAAAAATTGAAAATGATACTAATCAGAATTTCTTTCAGTGAGAATCATCCATCTCATCAATCCTTTCATCCTACAACATTAAAAAAAATCTCAGATAAATTTAAAGACATTCAAAATTCATGAATAGTTAAAGAGTTTCTAGATGAAGCTCCTCAAAGTAAATTCACAAGACAATAATATCCAAGATATTCATTTCGAAAATAACCTATTTGATAATCTCTCATAAATATCAATAGTTTCTTGCTAAAAGTCCTCAGACTCAAAGTTAGAATAAAATTTGAACTAGGTTGTTCAAAGAAGACATCACACCAATGCTCAATGTCAGTTTGAATGTGAAACTTTCTAAATACTTCTGAATAATTATTTAATTCTTAAACTAAAGTGTGGAAATTTTAATTGAAGTTCAACAAAATCAAAACTCCTTTTTCTGCTTCATTTTTCATATGAAGGCAGTTCAAATTTTTTATTTCATTTTCAATGAAAAATGACAATCTACTCTTCTACAAAAATGTTCTCCATTTATTTTGTTTGCAATGGAACATTTCACTAATTTCTTGCACCTAAGTTATTTTGAAGATCTCACAATAAAAATGGAAATTTCAGTAAAATTTCTCAATTCTGGTTATTTTTCTTGGATCTTCATGATCAAAAATGACCACCACCAAACTTAGTTACCTCAATTCTTTATGTTCATTTCACATTTTTGTGAATGATATATTCAAATCTTCTTGCTTGTCTACTTTAAACATTTCAATACTTTTTGTGTGAAATAAAGCCTGTGTCTTTATTTACAAAAAATTCAGGTCTATACTTTTCAACTCTAGAGGGGGAGGAACCCCAAGGATATTTTTAAAATATACTTAGGTGTTTAGTTTTTAAGATATTTTATTTCAGATTATTTAATTTAATTTATTTTATTTCATATTAAATGTTCAGACAACTTTGTTCTTCTATTATGATTATAAAGTTTCTTTTTGATTATCAATATTGAAATCACAAATGCTTATCTAAAGATGCTTGATATTTAAAATGCTTGTTTTTAAACATCATTTTACTCAATTCATAAATACTCATGAATTCTTAAATAATCCTGCCAATCCTTAAATGCTTATATTGATTATTCAATCTCTCAATGCTAATTTGTTGATAGTTATATCTATTCATTGATGCTTATTTTGATTATTCAAATTATCAATCCTCATGCATATTATTCAATCCATTCTCATAATGATTATTCAATATCTTATTGATCATTTCATACTATTTATATTGATTCAATTCTCATGATAATTCTATGATAATACTTTTCATTATTATCAAATGCTCAGAATTTTAATTATTGATATGATGCTGTTTTGATATGTTTTATACTACAAGAGGCATTCAATTCTAAACTCATACTTAGTACACTCAAAACCAGATCAAAACAAATGCAAGGAAATATGATAACCAATACTGTACAATACTGCGCATGCTCTTGCTTATATAACAATGCTTAAAATCTACATAACTGGGGACTAACTTGTTAGACAGGTCAGCTGCCACGTTTCTTTGCATATATGGTTTTTAATCTGGGCCGGGTGTGTACCTACTATAGAAGGTAGCTACGTAATATTACATTATTTTGCTCTCATTTTGACCCTGCATGTAGGAGAGTGTGTGATATTATGTTAAATACTTCTATAGGAGAAGTCTTTAGTTGTCTCTGGGACCTCTGTTAATCCATATTGATTATAAAAGAGCTAAGAGATTTCTCATAATAGACTATATTATACATTTAGAAATAATAAACATTTGAAAACCCAACTTATGTTTATTACATGGTCCATTGGAAAAACTGGTTACCTATGGTTATCAATTCAATTCTGGAGCACGAATATTGTGAATGATATAGTGCAGAAATCTCAAAACTTTGTTATCAAATCTAGCTCTAAGGTTCCAAGTATTATTTTTTGTGAAAAATTAATGAAGTGAATCCTTAATTGAAAATTTTCCATTTGTGCAGGAAAATTTTGATCTACAATTCAATTCCTATTCTCGTTTCGTTTTGCATTAAGTAAAAACTTCGTCGTTAATCCTGAGTTTCTACTGCTAAAAGTGAATTCCCTTGAAAATCTATAAAATCGCAATCTACATCCATTTGAAAAACTCAAACGTTTGAAAATCTATGTGAAAACTTATGAAAATCATAATTCTGCATCAAGAGATCATATGAATACGAATTTTGTTCTTCATTATTTGTGTGGTGTACACTGTTGGTAAAATTTTGAAGTCTCTTAGAGAATTTGTGACATTGATCATCATCCTAAACCGATCTTTTCATTCAAAAATTAACTCTGCTCTGCAAAAATGTCAAACCATCTCTATGAAAAATCGTGAAATTCGTTGTTGTAAAATGTGACCAACACTGTTGGAAAAATCGCAAATCATCAATGTGTTGACAAATGTGTGTCTAGTACAAAGACTTTATGAATATTCACTTTGCAATGTCGTCAGCCTTGTAGGGCGGAAATATTGCAGTGAATTTTATAGGAAAATCTAATTTTGAGCAAATAATCAAATCCTTAAAATCTAAAATTATGTTACTTCAAAAAGATGTGAAAATGTTTCTTTATTTTGCATCTACAGAATAATCTCCAAAACCATCCTCTTCTGAAAATGTGTAAGAAACAAAGACTTTATGAACGTGCTTTCAAATGTACTTTTTATGACCTTCCTAGAATTATCATCCAATCTAAAATTTTCCGCGCTAACTCATCAGTGTTGAAAACTCACAGGCCTCTCAAAACAGGATATAGGCCTGAAAAACAAGTCTCAAATTTCTGAAAAATCAGCAAATTCTGTGATTCATGATTCCAACGTGATTATTGTTATTCAACAATGGAAAATTCCATGAAAAGCTCTAAGACGTAGTTTTATGCAAAATTACAGTGGGACATTTATTGAATTGCTAAAATTTAGTCAAACATTGAAACTATATTAAATCTAATTCAGTGCACATAAGCTCAGAAACCCATGCTATGGGCTGAAATTTACTCTTCTCTCTAAACGATCATGTACCACATCAAGAATCAAACTTAATTCTGTGTCAGTGACATATGCCATCATGATGGATGGTACAGTAAAGTAAGTTTTGTTCCTGCTTTTGGACTTCATGCAGGCTTAAATTGTGAAATAAGCTTGGCAGGCCTGGACTTCATAATGAACAGTTTCAAACAGAAATTAATTTTTTCATACTTGGAAGCCAAATATGCGTGCTTTCCTTCTCTCTACCATCATCTACTTCAATAACTCTACAAGCAAATGCATATGAAACTCTGACCATGTTCATGGTCAAACCTGCATTAACATCCTATCTCTCTCAATTCATCTATTCCGTAGCGCATTAAGCTTTGTTTTTTAACCTTGCTGTGAATCAACCTAAGAATGGAAAATTTTACGGGAAAAGGGACAGTGCGCTTGTCTTTTTCCTTCTCTCTGTCCATCTTTACTTGCAAACTTAACCCTGATGGCAGGGTTAACCTGTGAAAAAGCTCTGTTCTCTAAGAAATGGACTTACTTGAGAGAGCTTTTTGTCTTAAAAACTTCAAAGTGCTCCTGTAAGGCGCTATCATTCTTAATTATTATTCTTCATTCCATGCTTCTGTGACTCCAACTCTACCTTCGAAGTTATCTTCCTCTCTTCCAATCCACCTACAATGAAAATGTTCTCTCCTTACTAACGTCAATTTTGGTTCCCTGAACGTCGCACAGTGGGGCCTGAGTATCTATTTTGACTAACACCAAAATGCTTCAAACTTATGTCTACTAAAATCTCATTCTCATTTCTACTGAATAAGAACCAAATTTGATGCATTGGACAACTGTGTCTACTCTTCTTCCTTGCTGCTCTCCTCATGCAAAAGCTCTCGAATCAATGTCAAAATCTATCATGATCAATCTGATCAAAACAAACTTCTTACATAATCAGTGCTTGTTTATAATTGATAAATTTATTGCCGCAAACAAAACGACTCTTTCAAACTTTCAATAGTGATGGTTTAAGCCTTTGTTAATCTTTTATTGATCTGTGGTTCAGTGTATCAATATTTTAACGTATGGACTGATAAAAACCATCCTATTTGGACCCCTGAACTTGACATTTTTTACAAAAAATGAAAAAATTGTGTTCATCTTCCTCCAAAATGTGCATCTGTAACAAAATGTTACTTCACGGAAATTCGCATACAATCTGTTCAATTTGGTGAAACCACTGAGACTGTTTCAAGTGCAACGGACTTTATCTTTCATCTTTCTAGACCACCCCTTGGCCGAAGCAATATGGGGAAAGAAACTTTGTTGCTACAAAGTTTCAAAAGTCGAATGTTGACCTATGGTTTAAAGACATTATAATGGAAAATTGCGCATTTCCTAGTGCTTTTTGTCGGTCACAGAACAATTAAATTCTGATGTTTCCTCTGTGCAGAGAAGCAAAATGCTTAAAAGGACACTGAACTCAGAAACTAAGTTGGGCTTAAAATGATGTATATACCCTAATATAATTTTCCAATTTAACAAAAAAATTTTCTTACCCATACATTAGCCCAGAATTGAACTCTCCAAAAACTTTTGAGAGTGCAAATTTTATGAAAGTTATTGCACTGCAGCAGAGGAAGCAATATTCTATTCATAAAATCCGCAAAAATATATCATCTTTCAATTTG
>JAOWAT010139884.1:0-10046 GCA_028571025.1 Longipedia americana
GAGAGCGTGAGAGAGAGAGAGAGAGAGAGAGAGAGAGAGAGAGAGAGAGAGAGAGAGAGAGAGAGACAGAGAGAGAGAGACCCTTGGTTTGCAACACATTGAAAAGGAGAAGATTGGTTTTTGGTACATGCTTGGCCTCAAGTAAAGTGATGCTTTTGCTTCATGTATCGAGAGAAGGAGATGTGAAAAAGCGATAACAATACTTTGGGTTTTAGGGGACACTCGTCTCCCTCAACCATCTGGAAATGATTTTCATGAAATAGAGGATAAAAGGAAATTTGGCAGAGAAGGAAACAAATAAATTTTTGTTTTGTGACTTACATCAATAGTAACATGTATCTTACAAAATATTCTCTGATTTCTCTCAAACTCACATTTGATAATATTCTTGAATAATATATTTTTGATGCTCTGCAACATTGAAGCTGCAATGAATTTCTCGGATTTCTTATTTGCCAGTTCGTATTTGAAGAAAATTGTTTCAACACATAACCGAACCTACTTCTTTTGGTTCCTTGAGTTTGAATGAGAGGAGAGATGTGATGTTATGTGACCGAATGTGTGATCAAGGGTGGAAGAAGAATAAGAAGAGGAATGGTATGCAGAAGCATTTGGAAGAGATTGGAACTTATCTTGGAAGTTGCCGCCCGGGGGCAAACTGGGAGCATTGGAAACAAAACCAGACTTGGTTTTTATGTGATTTTTGATCTGTTTTGTGTTTAATGGTCACATATCATCAGAGTCATCATCATATAAACGTACAACAATTTTGTGTTCAGGAAAGAAAAAAAGAAAGACACACAGAAAAAAGAGGAAAAGAAGAAGCAGTGTGAGCACTGTAAGAGTACCAAACTTTGGTATGTCGCATAACTTAACAAAATATAGGAAAAGGGAAAGAAGAAGCAAGAATTTTACTCCTTTTTTACCCAACAATGTTTTAGATATACACAAAGCAGTTAAGAGAGAGGACCCCTTTACTTGATTTTATCAAACTATACAATATTATTAGGAAAAGAAGATTTTTTGTATCATGCTCTAAGATCTGAGACAGCAGTTGGGAAATAGAATTTTGGGGGACAAAATGTAAAAAAGGAAAGGCAGTGAGAGAAAGAGAAGAAGGAAGTTTGGTGTCATAGCAGCAGTTTTTATCCTGGGTTTATGTAAAAAGGGTAAGATGGTTATGTCTCCTGAAGTCACTTACATTGTTGTTCTTCTTCCTTGTCAATTTTGCAAGCAATTTAGTACTATGGTACTGTATATACCTCTTTTTCTTCCTTCCTCTCTATTTTTTCCTTTTTACTCACAGCAGTGTCACATGAAAGAGAGATGACTGCACTGAAAGAGTGGACAGTTTTCTTTCTGCTGCAGCACAGAGCAGTGAGATACAGTCACACACACACAAAGTCTGGTGACAAAAAGACAAAATGTGATTGGATGGAGAGGACGTGACAGTACAATGGAAGGGGACAAGTTGACAAAAGAGACAAAAGTTATGTGTTGTGACTGAGAGAGAGAGGAAGGAGAAGGAGGAGGAGGGAAGTTGTTACAAACCGGTCTGTTTGCTTTGCAGTGCAAAGAGGAAAGAAGGTTGTCACACGGCTGTTTGGTGACATCTATTCTCTCTATTAAAAGAAAAGACGCCCATTGGCAGAGGAAATCTACCAACCAGAAAAATAGAACAAACTTTTGCTTTGTCACTCAGATAGGAAAGGACTTGCTTTAAAATTAGGCTATAGGGTGGAGATTTATTTTGAAAAAAGTAGTTGGTAGATGTGGTCATTAAAATTATATTAGTAAGAGGTTTCTCTACTTATTATAAAATTTTTAGCTCAATTATTTGTTCATGCTATTTGAAAAACTAAAATTGTCTTGTATTTTTTCTTGAAAGAAACTTTGATTGCATGATACACTCTAATAGGTGGTTGATTACATTTTTTGTTTTTATCTCTTTCTCTTAAATATAGTATAGTTGCAATAACAGGTTTTACATTGATGTAGATTATATGGATTGACCAACAAGGAAAAGGAGACAGTCAAGACAAGTCAAGCAGTTTGTTTTGCAGTAATTGCAGACAATCTATTCTTAAGAAACACCCCAATCCTGAAAGGAGTCTGATCCAAATGAATTTGTAGGAAGACAAAGTATAATTTTTCTATAGCTGTTAAAGGGAACTTTGAAGAAATATTTTGTAAATGCTCAATTATTTTCAGGAATGTGCTTGATAAATAAAACAAATGGATTATACACCCCTTGAACGCTTTTATTATATTATACATTTCTGTTTTTCCAAATTTTGTCTTAATGAACAAAATGACTATTCAGGAGGGGTGTGTGAGAAAAGCTGAAGCAACGGACATGCAGAAAAAAATAATAGGGTCAACGTTTTGTTTTTAAAGAAAGGAAAAAATGATGCTCAAGTTTCTTATTTTCTCATCTTTTTTCCTCCTTTCAAAAAAAGAACATTTCTAAATCTTGCATCCATCCAGTGAGCTGTTCAATCTATCAAAAGTCTCCCAAGATGAAACACATGATGACTTAAATCAGAAAATGATGCAGTTTTGTAAACATGAGTCCTCAAATGTACATACACATGTGTCCATCGGACCAAAAAAGGACCATTTTCACATGATTAAACACCAATTTATTCTTGATTTGACATTCACAATTTAACATTTTGATAGTCACGTCACGTCAAACAACTAACTCTCTCAAAGCAGCAGCAGTAAGTGAATGCCTGTGTATTCATATCATACTCATAATTTCATTTTATTTTATCTTTTCATAACATAACCTATTTAACCAAAATTATACCGCTTGGTCAAAACAATTTAAGTAGCAATTTTGATTGAAAAACTCGCAAAACATTGACAGTAGCAAATTATCCCTCCTCAGTCCTTCTAAGCAGCACATGGGACGCAAGCAGAATAAAATGGGGTTGTGGGAAATTGTAATTTGCAAAATGAAACTGCACATAAGTCAGTCACTTTAACTAGCTAGGGCTCTGAGTCTCATTCAATAATCTAGTGATTTAAATTAAATAGCAACTTTTATCAATGTTTTGTCTTTTTTGAGTCAATTTTAATTCATTACGTTTACCAAAAAAGAAATATTTTCACTAATCAACAATGACTTTCAGCAGTGTAGTCTATTCATATTCATTGAAAACCCTACTAAAAGTGTTTGGAGATAGCACAATTGTTGACAGAGAAACATATTTAAAATGAAAGATTTGACATGTTTAGATTGTGAATGAGGCTAAAGACCAAACCTTCCTTGTTCTGTCTCCTTCAGTTGAGGAGGGTTTTAAGTACTTCATATGACTCTATGAATGAAAGGAAAGTTTTTATTCTTCTTTCATTCAATAAAATGTATTCAATTTATTTTTATGATATATCCACACAAATTATATTTCCTAGACTTTTTATAACATTTTGTTTACTTCCTCTTTTCTGCTTTTGAATTTCTTTTTGTCATGGTCAATTTCAAATGTACAGACTTGCTCACTTGAGTAAAACATTTTCACCACTCCTGCAAACAATAAATGTCTATTCCAATGAGGAATTGAAAGAAAAAAGAAAGACTATTAAAAAAGAATGTCCAAACAATGTTTTTGTATTCAGACTATCAAAGCATTTATGTAAATACACCTCTTTCTAACATTGCTTCCTATATGAACTGTGCAGGTTTAAACTGCAAAGGCAGACTGACCCAAAAGTTTTTATCCACTGTTCATTTGCTTTAAATTTTAGAATGAGCCTTGAAGTTTTTTATGCAAGTCTCAAAATTGATATTATGTTCAGCTTTTCTTCCTCTCTTTTGTTTGATGAAGTATGAATAGATGTACAAAAGATTAAATTTGGGTCAGTCTGCCTTTAAAGTTTAAACTGCCATACTGTGTGTCAGGCAATGTTGTGGCTATTTCTCTCTGTTTGTATTCTGTTAGAATAAACATCAGGTGGTATATCATTCTAATTCTTTTATATTCATCATTTTGGGAGAGAGCTGAGGAAGAGGAAAATGATTTTCATATCTTTCTGTGTGCCTTGGACACTTTCAGGGAAGTCATCATCATCATTATTATTTTCATCATCATTCCTATCATCTTCAACATCATCACCTCTTTAAAACAGGAATTTTGACAATATTGTTTGACCTAAAAGGCCTGAAAATGATCTCTCCTAAATCAGTGTTCTTTAAAGAATCACATTCTTTCCGAAAGCAAAAGTAACTTTAGAATAGATTTTCATGGAATATTTGCAACAAAATCAGAGGTTTCACTCTGCAATTGACAATAAGGATTGTTTGTTTCAAAAAATATTGATATGTATAACAAAATGTGTAATCTCCAAAGACTTTCTTGAGTGTAATCAACAAATTTCTATATTTTACACTCCTGAAGGTCTTTGGAGATTGCACAAATTCTAGAAAAGTTTCTTGACACATGCATATAAATTCCATATAATTTTGTCAGTTGATCCATTGATTTTTTATGATTATTATCTTCGTTTCATTTCGTCCCTGGTTCATTGGCCTCTCCCTGTAATAAACTATATATCCATTTCATTTCGCCCTCTCTTCTTCTTCCATCATTTTTGTGATCAAGATTTGTGATAAGACACCCAATCGTGACATTCTAAACTGGAAACCGAGTGCAGTGAGACTCGGACGTCATTTCAGGTGGCACACCTTTTAAAAAGCTATTAAAATTGTGGCGATTTTGAAACAAATTGAATTTGCACATAAAGTGCATTTTCTATTTCCAATTTCGATGCGATGCACATACCATATCAACATCAAATCAACTCTATCTTAAAAATCACACCCCTTCCTGTGAGGATTTTGAATTAAGTCCACTCTCAACACTGTAATCATTGTTTATGTGTATTTTTTTGTGACATGTTCGGTCTTCAAATTTATACTTTTATTCAAAAAAACATTTGTCCTTAGTGAAAGATTGTCAAGCAGACAATTGGTCTTTATAAAAGATGATGAAATTTCTGTATTTGAGTTTGTGGATTTCCCTTTAAATATGTAATTTCTCTTCAAACGCAAAGTTCACCCCAAAATTATTTCAAAACTTAGGAATAAGAATAGAATATAATTTTGAATCTGTTTGCCAGTTTAACTCATACATTAATTTATGAATTTATTTCTTCATAGGTAAGTTTTTGCATTGCCTCTCCTTGGCCAATCTACCCTTCAAGAGAGGTGTGACTCCAAGAAAATAGACGACCAACACAAAAGCATTTAAGCTTTGAAGGATTTTTTTCTAAATGTCTCATTTTGTGATAGCATCTTCTTTCTTTCTCGTTTAGTGGTTGATTGATCGAAGTAAAAATTGAGGTTTCATCTTTTTGGGACTTATCTTGATGCCGCTCATTTTCAGAAATTAATTGCATTTACTCAAAAATTTACATCCAATTTATAAAGAAAGTAAAATTGGTTTTGTATTGACAGAGTGACGCAATAAATATCATTTTCAACCAATATTTCACCAAAAAAAACACGCAACATGGTTTTTAACCCTTATCGTCATGCGATGGTTTATCTAACCTTATTAGCGCATGTGGATCAGGGTTTAGTAGAAAGTTGGGCGCGTTTTAACTTGAAGTTACGCAGTACGCGAATATATTTTGGTGACAATTCGTTCTCTACATTTCCTCTTTGAAGACAGAAAAATGTTGAAAATTTTAAATACATAAATTGGTGTTAAACGGTCCCCATATTACGTAATGGACAGAAAATGAAGGTGGAACACAAATTCATCTTAAGTTTGTTGCTGTGAGATCAAATCTGTATAATTCCTAAAAGGAGTCATTTAATGCAAAGAGGGTAGAGTAATAAGTGCAACCACGCCCATCAAAATAAGATTTCCATTTTATTCTTTTTTCTGTCTTTCTTTTTCGACATCGTCTCTTTTCTTTGTGTCCAAAACCATTTTCATTTTAAGTGCACATTTTTAGGTGTCAAATTAAAAACCAAAACCATCCACTTTATTTTAGAAAAACCATTTAGTTTTGAGATGGTTCGCCAGATTTTTCTGAAAACTGATTCAACCATCTTAAAATTTAAATGATGACTTCAATATAGGCGGTCATTTTTTCTATTTTTTTGTTTTTTGTGTTGTTTAGCTGTTCATATTTTTCCGCATTTTGTTTAGATAAAAATAGCCATGATGATGATTATTATGAGGAGTGCAAAATAAGGTTTGCATGGTGCAACTTGGAAGACATGGCTTGGCTTGGCTGTGTATACAAGACATGAACAAAATTACACATTCATACACATTGAGATAACATGACATAGAAAAACTTCTTAAATGTTTAAATGGGAGAGAAATTAACTCTTTTGATGGCTTTGACGCTACGGCATTTATGGGTGAACCGAACAGCTTTGAATAAACAAAGAATAGGTGTTGGTAGAAGGTATTATTTTTCATATTTTGTGAAAGATTAATATTAAATTTTCATTGGATTAAGTTGATTTTTGAATAATTTTAATCATATTTTGTTTCCCTTGATACTCCTAACTTTTAAAGAAATTGATACTGAATTTTCATTAGTTTGAAATATTCTTTGAAAATTTTTCTTCATCACATTTTGTGTCGCTTCAACCGCCAATTGACGGTATGTGTTATGTTTGTTTTATGTTTGTGTTTAGCTGCAGTCCCTTCAACAATCCATATGTGTGTGCAAAACCATCTCTACATCTGTGAGTGTGGTCCAAAACATCATAATGCCATGCCATGCAACCAAGAACTATCACATCATTACTATTACTGAGAATGCGAAATTATTATTATGATCATGTGGACGAAAAACCATCCAGTACAGGATTTTCAGCTTGTTTAGTTTGTCAGGATATGCATTAATATTAGAGAACGATTAAATTAAACATAAGTAACAATTATATCTATGCTGAAGGTGCTATTGAGGATTCTTGTGGTGCAAACTACTACATAATTGTGTGAACTCAAATAGAAGGGAATGCTCGAGAAATTTTTTATGTACTAAAATCTATCTCCATTTTACGAATTTTCTATGCATTTTTGTTGATTCATTTTTATCTTAAATGGAAGGTCTTTCATCTAAAATTCAACATTATTCATGGAAAAAGTTTCAAAATGTAACTGTAAGAAATAATAAAGGAAAGAATAATAGATGGCGCCCCTAAAATATTTGCATACTATTTACTTTGAAGCAGTAAGTTTTTGGAAAAATTTCGAATAAAAACTTTTGAACTTAGATGTAAGGTCTTCCATTTAAGAAAAAATCGTTGACCAAAATGTGAACATAAAAGTCGAAATATGGAGATAGATTTTACTACATAAAAAATACCTCGAGTATTCCTTTCTACTTGAGTCATCACATATGCAAACTAATAAAAGCTTCATATTCGAATTTCTAATTGTACACCGTTTTTTATAAGAATACGGAAAATCGAGTTGAAGCTCGGATATTCTTATTTTTCCGAATTTGAAGCTCAAAATATTCTTATGATATTCTTATTTTCGCCCCCTAAATTGGCAAAATTTCCCATACAGGGGGTAAAAACCAGAAAATTTTCTCCCGCGCGCATAGCGCGCGAAAATTTTTACGCTCATATTGGAAAATTGTAAAAAAACTAGCTTTAAACTAAGAATATACAAGTTTTACCTCTGAAAAATTCCAATTTGAAGCTCAGTCATATTCTTATTTCATTCTTATTTTTCAGGAAATTTGAAGTTCATATTCTTATAAACTTTATTCTTATAAAAAACGATGTATATGCTTCTTTTTGAATCAAGAATACTTTTTGAAATCAATCGTTCTTCAAATTCATCTGATTATATCAAATCAATATAGGTGCATGGATTTCTGAATCCTTTTTTGAACATCTGTTTAAATAAGCCTCAATAAGAGTTTCACTTTTGAATTTCTGGATATTTCAAAGATGGTTGACATTTTAAATTCCTGTTTTGTATTATATAGCAACGTCTTTAATGTAATTTTCTTTTTCTTAAATGGTTTGGTGCATGTCTCTTCTTCCTTCATTTGGAGTTGTGATGTGAGAGATGCTGCTGCTGCTGATGGCCATTTCCAGAAAGAGACTCATCTTCGGACATTTGAGGTGCCACAACGGAGGTTGGAAAGTACTCAGAATTTGGCGATTTTGGAAGTCTACAATTTTCAATTGTATAGCAGCTAAACTTGCATGTTCAAAAAGTATTGTTCAACTATTGTCCCATTTCCTCTATGCAGAAATCGAGGTTCTAGATAGCATTTTCTATACAGATAAATTAAAATGCCATTTTCTCAAAATTGAGCAACATTTTCAATTTCTAAACACCATTGATGTGCCACATTTAGGTGCTTCATGAAGACACAGAACAATACACGTCATGCAATTATTGCAGGCTTTTTTGACAAAATTTTTGCCAAAACTCAGATCAAAAGCGTTGAGAATGTCCTGAAGATTAAAAAATATTAATAATCCAATGTTGTTAAAAAACTCAGGAAATTATTGATTTTTCAAGTTCAGAATTATCTCTTAAAATAAGAACGACTTTTTAATTTCTTCAACTTTCCATCCTTACAAAAAATGGTTTGTGGTGCTTGAGTAACTTTCATATTTATATGGTCACAACTTATTTAAACTTTGATTTCATGGTTTCATTCAGGTCATTTTAGATTTCAGATAATTGGGGAGTTGATGAAAAAGTCATGTGACTTAGGGGCGTTCAAATAAAGTTAAATCACGCAATCTCAGTATATAACTATCCATTGAAAGCAGGAGCTTTGAGTTCACTATATTTTTTCTGACATTTTCTCTCTCAGTACAAGATGTTACTTGTTAGGTCAGTTCATTTGACCCCTTGTGGTTTTTCCATTTTACTCCTTTTCTTTCTTTTTTAGCTCTATGATCTTGTGAAAAGGCATATAACTGTAAAGTTTTATTTGAAATGAAAGAAGTAACTGGAAGTTTTTGATTGATGATGGTTGGACATTTTGATATTGACAACTGCTTGTTAAAGAATGTTTGGAAACAAAACTTATTTTTTTCATGAAAAAAGAAAACATTGCTAAAATTGCAAAGCCTGTCTACAAGAAGTTTAAAAACTGTTTTTTTAAGAAAGTGTAGTTGTTGTCTAAATATGATTTAAGTTAACATTTTGGCTTCTTTTCTATAAAGGTCATTTTATTTGAAGAAAAGGAAATTTTTCCAAATGTACTGCATGTCAAAACCCATTTTAACTATTTTATCTCTGCTTATGTCAATTCCTTGAATACAATTAGGGAAGCATTTAAGGCAGCTATAATCACATTTCTATTTCAGCCACGTTTGCTTTTTTCCCATGAATCAAAATGCCCATTCACATGAATTTGTAATTGTGGCCGAAAATGGCAAAATATGACTTTCTTATAAATACAAAATGGTGATGATTTGGCATGAAAATAATTCTTGCAGCAGCAAAATTTGATCAATATCAATATTCTCAGATTACTATGAACAAACATTTCGGGGTTTCTACAAGTACAGCAACTATGGAATTTGTATTTTTGGCTCTATTAATGTTTTTAGAGGTTACCATGGGTTACATTAGAAGTGGTATATAGGATGTTAGCAAAATTCAATCTAATTTAGCCTGCCCAAAGTACCCATTTAACAAGCTGTCAAAGGTTTATTCACAATCTCCCACAAAATGTGTTTAAAAAATGGACACCGACTAAATAACGGTACTCTAGTTTTGTTTGGAAGAGGTCAATTTATTTATAACATGCAAAAATTATGCCAGCTATAAAATTTCAGGAAGGATCAATGTCTTGCATTTACAGGTTTCAAATTACAATTTATTCGCAAGCCAAGTTGTTTTCCGCCTTAAATGAATTAGGTCAGATAGATAACCTGAGAAATTGACATGACACCGAAGAAGCTAAAAGAATTTCTCAGTCATATCATAATGTAAAAACGTTTGCTATTTTCAGTCAAGGCTTGAAATCTATTTAGGAACAAAGTAAGCTTCAGATTCTTTAAGCATCCAAAAAGGATCGTCATTATATGCTTA
>JAOWAT010139995.1:0-22916 GCA_028571025.1 Longipedia americana
AGATTATCGACTATTCCTTCATGTATTCCTCCTTTGCCATTCTTCATGTCGAGGGTCCACTTTCGAGTGGGTCCTCCCTCCGTTTTAAAGACTTAGACGGTATACACGTAACGAACCGGCCAGACCAATAGCCGGAACCCAGGTCTCACTTACTAAAAAATTTTTTCAATTTTGAAATGCATTCCACTGTCTAATATTAATAAGAATTTCTAATACCATCTTTTTCTTGCTCAGTGCTCTCCGCAGTAGGGTTGTGCGGGATGTGTATATGAGAGTGTTATCCTTCATGGCGTATATGACCTTTTGAACTGGAGCTCACCACTCCAAAGCACACCAGCCCCAAAAGTAAGACTTCCTTAATCATTTTGTCCTCACTAAAAAGGATGTTACTGTCTAAATTTAAATATAAGGTTACCTCTTTTTTGACTCGATTTATATCCCCCGGAAAGTTCGATGGATTTTCTAAAATTTAAAAATAGAATCTCAGTTTAATTTATAAAAAACAACGTTTTTCACACAAAGAGAAAAACCATTTAACCTATTTTGAACTGCTGCTGAGGCAGAACTTGTATTTAAAACTCAAAGATAGGGTTCCTAGAAATGTATTTCTCAAATATAAAAAGGGCATATGCCGTATTAACAATGATCTCAATGCAAACTTGATTTTTTATTCAAATGGGTCTTTGCTCACTGTATATCAGAGACATCGTTGCAATTATCCGTTCCTTTGCAGTTGGAGACTCATATGGATACCATGGGTCGACTGGAAATTCGAAGCATCAAAGGCGGTGTAAACTGCAAGATCGATGCAAATTATCAACTTTTGAAGGCCTTTGTACATCTCTGAGGAAACTAAAAAACGTGCTGCATCTTACTAGCTATGTCATCGAAATGTGTGAATTTGAATATTACACCTTTTCTATATTTTAAAAGAAACTCACCCACTTCTGACTGTTATTTGCGCACAGGTTCGTGTGTTTAAGCAATTTTAGTCTCGTGGCTGCGCCCAGCATTGAAAACTCTGATTTCCGAGCCTTCTACGCGATATATTTGTTTCAATAATGCCGTTTTTTCTATTTGCTTTTTCAGCTGCAGTATAGATATTTATAATGATCCTAGTTGGTGATTATTTTGTTTTGAAAAGGACAGTCGCGCAGACCCTGCCATTAAGTTGCTTGGATGGCAATGGTTTCTGGATTTGTTTTGTCAAAAGGTTGATTAAAAGTTTTAATTCCGGGTCGTAACCTGGTTAGTCATTGTCGTAGCTGATGTTCTATGTGTACATTTTTAATGTATGATCGGGGAAAAAGAGTGACCTAACATTTCACAAATGATGCTGTATGTATATTTTTAGTTTTTGCATTTAATTTTAATAAAATATCTAACTGTAGAGCTAGCAACCGGTGATAACTAGCTATAATCGCTTTGAGTTAAATTCTTCAGTGAACAAAAGAGGAGGTCTACAGAGAAAACTAAGGGAAGGTAAACTTCGATCCCTACGAAGCTATTGGACTAGTCCTCTTGCCCCCCCCCCCCTGACTTGATCTAAGTGTGAAGGGTTAGTTTAGACTTCTGACTCTTGATTTGTCTGTATTTCTATTCTTATTTTGTCTAAATTTATTGATTATCATTTCTTTTTTCTTGGTATGGACTTTTGAGACTTGATTCCAGCAAACTGTGACCAGCCCCATTATACGGAAAAAACGTTGATGTGAGTTGACTCCTAGAAAGAGAAATTTTCAGTTGTGACTATTTTATTTTAGAAAGAGCAGCCACCCAGATCCTACCATTCGGTTGCTTAGACCACAATGGTTTTTGGATTTGTCTTGTCGAAGTACCATTTTCCAGATAGGTTAAAATTTTAATTCCAGTCATAGCCTGGCTAGTTATTGTCGTAGCTGATGTTCTATGCATACATTTTGAATGTGTGATCGGGAAAAAGAGTAATTTCCTCTCCTTTTCGAGTCAGCATATTACAAATGGTGCTATAGGTGTATTTTTAACCTTACATTTGATTTTTATAGATTTTTAATGGAACGAAATATCTAATTACGGCAAATAAATTCTACGAATAGTGTTGCATCAAGATATCAATTATTACTCCATGGACTGCAAAGTAAAACGATATAGAAAACCCAAGCCTTAGAATTTGGATGAATATCCAACCTCCATACTAGGTTTTTACTCACTTGCTCAATTTATATTATCAAAGAAGAAACGAAATTTTACACCATCTTAAACTTACTTTATTATCACTTCTTTCTTCTTGGTATGGATTTTTGGGAATGGATTCCACAAAATTATGGCCAGCCCCATTGTACGGAAAAAACGTTGATATGAGTCGATTCCTAAAAAGAAAAGTTCTCGGTTGTGACTATTTTGTTTTAAAAGGAATAGCCACCTAAATCATTCCACTCAGTTGCTTAAATCACAATGGTTTTTGGGTTTTTCTTGTCAAAGTACCATTTTCCAGACAGTTTAAAATTCTAACTCCAATCATAGCCTGGCTAATTGTTGTCGTAGCTGACGTTCTATGCACACATTTTGAATGTATGATCGGGAAAAAGAGTAATTTCCTCTCCTTTTCGACTCAGTGTATTATAAAGAGTGCTATACGTGTATTTTTAACCTTACATTAATCTTTATAGATGGAATCACCAACTATCACGAATAAAAATTACAAAGATTGCTTTCCAAGTATTTAATTGAGCAATAAAGCAGCGCACGCATTAAATAACACTAACTAACTTACTGGAAAAAATTCAAGAGTCGTGTATTCAGTCAATCACTATCACTATTCTCACTAATGTCATGAAGTCTAGCCACTAACTATTGATCAATCTGTCGCTGTATTTACATAAAATGATGATGAGCAATCCATTAATAAAAATCGACATACTAGAGCAAAATAATAGAAGCAGAAAAAATATCACTTCTTTCCTTTCTTTCCTTTCTTTGCCTACGCCTGTTTTTCTGCAACTAATGCAGGATTTTTTTCGGCTTCTTCCAGTAGTTCTTTCATATTTTTCATCACCTCTTCTTCAATTCCTTAGATTTTCTCATTGATTATTTCCTCAGTGATGCTCTTCAACTAGTCAACCTCCCAACCTGCTAGCAATCCTTTTATTTTTTATGACAGTACCGATATTTTTATATTCTTTCTTACCATATCTGCCACTTCAGCAATCCCCGGATTATGATTGGCTATTTATTGATATTCAGCAATTATTTTTTTCAAGTCACCTTCAGCGATGCTGGGTTTTTCTTCGTTAATTATTCTAACCAACGCTCTTTATTTTTCTTGGATTTTTTTCTCCTTTTCTTGATCTGTAAGTCTCCATTCAACGTACTTTGTCCAATTCTATTTAAATTCAGTTTTTTTCTAGTCAAAGAATATCTCCAGCTATTACTTCTTTTCCTTCTCTTTAATTTTCATTGTCTCTCTGTTTTGAACGTTTTTTATCAGTCTGGCTACTCTGTCTTCCTGAGCCATTAAAGCTCCTTCTTTGATTGCCCTAAAGATAAATTCAGAGTTTACTGGAGTTGCTAAGGAGAACGGATTACTGGAGACTATTCAGCTCCTATCGTTTAGTATCTGACCTAACAGTTTTAAAGAGTTACTAGGAATTCCTTGATTTCATTCATAAAATTGTCTTGGGATTTTGGTGGGTCTCTTTCCACCGGTTTTTCTTCAGGAACTTCCTACTTTTTGGCATCTTTTCCTTTCTTGTCGTCCTTTTTACCTCCTTTGGCTCCTTTCTTCTATTAATTTTTCTTTTCCTCCTACGCTAGCTGTTTCTTGGTAAGTCTGGGAGCATTAAGGATTTCGATCTCTTCTTAAGTCAAATCTTAGCCATTTTCTTTTTTCATTTGAATTAAGAACTTTCTTCTTGATTTTTTTGCTCTTTCCGCCCTTCCAGGTTCTTTGTCTTACCAGGACTTTCTTGTTTATTTTTACCTTTATTATTGTATGGTGTCTCTGACCAAGGCTATGCTTTCTTATCCTGCCACTTGAATCACCCAATAAAGTTTGCTAGTCTGATCATTTATTTGCGAGGCTTAAGGAAAATCTTTGACATCGAAGGTGGCTTGAATATAGTATTATTCAGAGTTAGTCTTGGTGCTTTTTAAAGCGATTCCAGAGATATTTATTTCATTAGTCCCATTCATATGGTATATAACTTCCTATCCCTTCTTTATAGAAACTGACAATCTTCGATTTTACGACATAGGTTTTTCGATGACCTCCATCAGAACAACTTCATCTTTCCCTCCTTTCTTGCCACCTTTCCCACCCCCACCCGCTAGGGGTTGTCCTTCTTCTCCTTCGATGATTTTCACCGAAAGACTGACATTGTTGTCATTGTTAGTAAAAATTTTCTCTTTAAAAATTACAGCATATTTATTTGGTTGATATTTTTCCACATATTTTACTGGTTCTACCTGCTAGATCTGGTCTACTGTCAAACCGGTATTTTTATTGAGAATCAGCATTTCGATGCTTCCGTCTGGGATGTTTTCACCCGGATAAGCTTCTAAAACTACGTAGTAAACAAATTTGGGGTCTATTACAATGCGAGAGTATTCATATGCCATCATTAGCTGTTCTAAAGGTTTCCGGATTATACCTTCCTGCTCTTCACAGGTAAATTTCTATCCGCCTTCTTTAGGAATTTTTATTACTCTGTAGCTCAGAACTTTTTGAAGGTTATCCTTTGGATTCATTAGCTTTAGGAGAATGGTGTTTTGCTATTATCCTTAGGTTTGGTTGATTTTCAGTCTGGTCAGACTAGAATACGTAAATGCTTCCATTGGTGCATATTCAACATTTATGTTTTTTTGAGTGTATCCTTAGTACTCTGTAAGGTAATCAGCGATACTGAGCATCTTAAATTTGGAGCTACTTGAAATCCAATAGCAATAGTTGCCTTTTGCCATAGTGTAAAGTTTGAAAACACTATTCTGGTTTTTGAGACTTAGCATTTTTGCTCCTAGGGTATCCTTCAGTACAACGGAGTTGTTTCTTGTGATGAAGCTATCAAAATCGAATTTTTGAAGCATGCAATATGGACTATTTATTGTATCCCACTAGCCTTTTTACCATTAGAAGCCGAATAGCAGAGTTATTTATTTATCGTCGATATTTTATTGTTATTTTTATTCCTAACTGGGCAGTTTCTCGACTATTAGTATTTATTTGTTTTCGTCATAGGTGAAAGTGTTTGCTGCCTTTGTTTCGACGTTGAGGATGTTCTTGTTGGAGAATATGTTGGGATTGTAGAAAATCTGTAGATACTGGAAGGTTGAGAGGAGATCTTCGCCTTTTATCCAAACCCCGTTGTCTTTCCTTTCCAGGAGATCTTTTGCATTTTAAATCTATGAAAAATCGTAAAGGTCGGAAGAAACTTAGGCCTATATTTTGGCTTTACTTACTGCCATGGTTTTACTGCTAACTTTTTCTTTCTCTTCTTTCTCTTCTTTTTCCTTTTCTTTTTATTTTTCCTTATCTTTGTCTGATGGGATGTCGTAGTTGGGAGGTCGTTACAGGTTGTTCAACTCGCATTTTTTGGCCAAAAGAATTTATTTTTCGGAGTACTAACACCTGATTTTGATATCCGATAGTATTTTCAGGAAATGATAGCGAACAGCCTATTTCGAAATGAGATCTAGTCTCTTTTTTTCCTAGTTCTGCAGTTTTTACTTGATTTATTTTTTCTTCTTACGATGCTACAGTTTCTCCTACCGTCCCTTATTTCCAAGAGACACTTTCGACAGCTAGTTGTACTAGGTACTGAGTCTAACCTCTTTCAAGCTTTTTTCTTGCGAGAAAATCATATTGAATTTCCGATTATGAAAATAATCACCAATACAATACGCATACCCCGACAACACCTCATTATCAAGGTATGTTTCCTAAAAATTGGGTTAATCCAGCGAAATATGATGAGCCGATTGTTTCCGTAATTTCTTATGTTTGTTCTTGAAGTTAGAATTCTCTAACATCATGAAATTTTTCAGATCGCTGATATTACGGATGTAGTTTGATTCTGATTTTAGCTGTTTTCCGGCCTCTGAAAAACAATTTATAACTATGTCTCTGTTTTGATAGTGTTAGTTGTTAAGATAGGCTTCGAGCATTTACCATTATTTGAACCAGTTGAGAGGAATCTTTTAGGAAACTAGACCTGTCAAGGCATATAATACCATACCATTGCCAACAACATCATCCTAAGGACAAGCCGTTACTAACAGCTTGAGTATCGCTTTACTTAGTATCAGTGTCCATTTCTAGTTTGTCTTCTCCGAAACTGGTAACATTTATTTGATTTCACAATTGATTGGAACTCGATCATCTATTTCAATTTTGACTTCTTTTCCCATGTAGTATAGTTTTATCCAGTACTTTCCAGATTTGTTGATCACTGGAACCCCGTTTTATTGGGGGTATATCTTTTTCCAAATTGGTTCGTTTGTATACACGTCCACGAGATTTCTTTACCTTATGATCTATAGCTGGGATCCTATCCATACTCCTTCCTTGCATGCATTTTTCTTTACTAGAATTTATGCCATCTTAACGTCGCTTACTTATTGAGGTCCCTAGTCTTTCGGCTATTACTTCTTTCCTGCCTTTTTCTTTTCCTTTGCAGCTTTTTCTGCCTTTTAAGCCTCGTCTTTCTTCCTTTTCTACACTTCTTACTAAGTTTCCATCCTTTTGTAGGTTTCAATTACAACGCATTTTTCGGAGGTCGCTTCCTCCTCTTTTTCCTTGCCTTTCTCGATATATTCAAAATTTGACAAAGACTTGGTCATTTTTTATTACAGAACAGCATCTTCCTCCTCTTAGCTTTACTATGGAACCTGCTACCGAAGATTGGCAATCTCAAAGAAACCTTTCCATCCGAAGATATTATCATTTTTTATGTATGCTACAATGTTTTTATTGAAAGGATCATCGAACTTGGAATTAGAGGTCAATCCGAAGTCGTAGCCTTTGACAGTTTATTATGGAGGCCAGTTTTCAAACAAAGGCTAAGTTCCTTTTTCCTATTGATATATATTTGAAGTTACATTATTCTGAGGAAGTTCGGGGAAGGATTACGGTAGTTTTATCGGACGTGGTTCTCTCGGTGCTTCTTTAACAGCAGCTGGAACAATATCTTTCGAAGCTGTTGCCGATTTATAAGTAGGACCTTTTTTAGCTTATTTCTGCTTTGGAGCCATTTAAAACGAGTAAAAAAAATAATGAGTTCAAAATAGTTACATTATGCTAAATCTTTCTCTTTTTTTTATCTTAAGAAAATGTTTTATTTTATACGAGATGTTTTTATATCATGTTGAATAAAACTAGTTTCAGAATATCACTTCGTAAACTTCCCATTCTTTTATTTTGTATTTTAAGCCCCCTGAAAATGCCTTATGGCTTTCTTATCCATTGGTATACTTTCCGTTGTTGTAGGTACGGGGGAAGTTGCTACAGCTACTGTTATTCTGGTCTGCCCTGTCAGTTACACAAATATCGGGCCCACCTCCAAAAGTAGGACCATAACCTTGACGACAGTAAATACTATGTGCTCCATTAGTTACATTTTTCATTTTTTCTTTCGTTGAAATTGAAAAAATAAACGCTCTTTGTTCTTGATGATAACTATTACTAGCTGAATTCCATTTCGCGGGATTAAATCCCCCAAATATGTAGTCTTTTTAATTTTTAATTAGCACAAGTGTCCCACTGATGTTATCGCATTTCTTGTGAAATTTGTCAACTGAAAACCCTTACTCAGATGCTCTATAAAGAAGCCGGTAATTATTCACACTTTGGCCCATTTATTCCTTTATCCACTGACAAAGTAGCTGATTCTCATTGCTTATTAGTGAATTCAAAGGTGTAAATTCACTTTCGATAGCTTGCGTAAAAAATCCGCAGACATTTTCAAACTCCTTCCTTTTTGCATCCCACGCCACTAAAATATCCTTCTAGGGAATGATCATCTACTTCTTTTCTTTTTTTTTCAACTATAATTCCACTGCACTGACCAACTCCCCATTGACTTCATGCTTCCTATCACTATTAATTAAGGTTAGAAACTGAGATTCTTTTTTTTCCAGTCCGAAATTATCTCTGGCATTCCATATGTCCTCCTTAATTTTAGAAAGCTCGTCAAGCATTTCATCAATAATTTTTTACAAAGCTTAGAAAGACTTCTTTGCATCTGCAGTGATTTTGAGCTTTTTCCCCACTATCTTATCAAAGGTTTTTTTTAGCGAAATCATTCGGCAGTCTTAATGAACTTAGTTGAAACACTTGCATTATTCCTGATGACATATGTAGGCAGTTTTTTTGCACTCTTCCGAGCAACATAATTGTTTTGCAATGTTTCCACCCTCACATTGTAGAATGGGCAATGTGGGCACTTCCGAGTCAGCCTCTTCCATGATTTCAACACTGATAAATAAGTATTATCAAATATTAATCAAATATTAATCGGCAAATTCCTAAGCTATAGTTCGTGTAATGGATTTAATAAATATTATAATGGATAGGAATTATCTCTCTCTTGAAAGTTAGGACCAGTTCCGACTGATTTTTTTGAATAAACAGTGATATATACAAGATTTGAGAATAATATAAAGTTAATGTTAAGAAAGGAGAAATATATTAGATATGATAAAGGGGTAATGCCTATTGATTTTTTGATGGGATTGATCATCTCCATCCTAATTATGATCTTTGGAGGAATGTTTTTTCCGAGTTAAATATCAAATTCAGTTGTAGTTTTTGCTCTGCATCCTGGACAGAGTGTTCTTCTTTGTATCCACCAAGTTGTAGAAATCGACACTCCTTCTAAGCTGATGAAGATCTTGATGTCCATGATCGCTATTGTTGCTGTTATTGGGTGTCACTTCAAAGTACTAGTATTGAATCGGTTGCATGTTGTAGTTGATGTTCCCCATGCTGTTCATTGAAGTCATCGGCGGATACATGCCCATTCCCATACCCATATCCATGTAGTAGTAGGGGTTTTGTTAGTTTCTTTGGCAGCTGTCTTGCCACTACTGCAGATTGAACGCATTTTTGATGATGATATTTTCGACTTAATTAGACAGATAGTTGATGACTGATTTCTACTACTACTGTTAAGTTGGTTTTTATTCTGGAGGATAGACTTTTCCTTTCAGATTTTTAATTTACACTTGGTTGAACAGGAAGGAATCTCTTTTTGGTCTTCTGACGGGGAGATAGTCGCAGGATTTTTTCTACCGGTCTTAGTTTCTGCACATGAGGTCATCATCATTGCTTCTTCGGGAAATTGACAGGGATAGGTTTGACCAAGTTGACCAATTGTAATTGCTGATTAGTTAGGTTGATCCGTATGTTGATGAGACTTGGGGATTGATTATTTTGGCGATTTTTTCCCCATGAACTGAACGTGTTCCTACTTCGGAGTTATCCTCTTTCTTCTTTTTTTCTCGATTATCGATGGCATAGAAAATGTTATTCTCTACAAGTACTCCAAGGAAATATAGTGATCTGCATATCTTTTTTATTAGTTTCTCGGCAGGACTATGTTTTCCCTTTTATTAGATCTTGCTCCATTATAATTGGAAATTTTAGTAGAGAACTTTTATTTCGTAACTCTCGAGAATATATTTCTATCCTACACAATAGCAGAATTCGGAATATATGACTTTTAGGTTTTTGAAGAAGTCCTTCAGCTTGTTTCTGCTGATGTTGATACTTATTCTTTGGTTTTGTTAGTCCTTCTGGATGTATAGACACTCAGACACTTCGGAAATGGGGTACTAGGTCGATACTTTTTTAAGATTGAAGGAGTCAAGTTTAAACTGGTTTCCTTGGATTTAAAGCATTTTGAGTGGTTCGTCAATTTGGTTCTCAATTTTGTAAGCCAGTTCTAGTGCGCTCAGTTGATTAAGTAAATCATCAACAAGCGCCGGGAAGGTAACTTTGAAAATTTATTTATCTTTAAGTTCTTTTTGATTAAAGTAAGGGAGAACGGTATCATACTTAACACTGATGGTTCGATACTTTTTGCCCTTCAGTAGGTTTTTCTTTAGCTCGTTTATGTCTATTTTGCGTTTGTTCATGGAGAGTTCCTCTGGGAATTTCTGATTTTTTCAATTATTATAATTTGCCATTGAAGGAACAAAAAAAAATACATAATAGGGTGGTTTTTTTTCAATAGTCAATTTCTGTCCTTGGTTTTTTTTGATAAAAAAACTGTGATTTTCTATGAAAAAAATATATTTGTTCTACAGTGATCTTTTTTTGTTCCCGTGATATTTAATAATTTAATTCCATATAAAAAATAAGCCTTAGTCGTAGTCCCTGCAAAAGAAGCCAAAGATAATATCATTTTGTTCAAAGAATTTTTTAAAAAATGTTCGTTTTTAATCTCAATTATTCATCTCTCGTAAAGGCTTATTTTCAGAGTTATTCCTGTTAATTTCTTGACAGTTCCGATCCTAACAGTTTGCAGAATGTCTTTTCTTGTCGATTAAACTAGTGCAAATGTATTAAGATTATTAGTCATGAAACGCAACTGCTTTTAATCTCTCATGACAAGTGAAGACCAGATATTGTTGCCTGTAGGCTAATTAGCGATAAAAAAGCGATAATCTTTTTCGTTGTCAAAATCCGAATTATCTTTGGGATCGACAAGTTTCCATTACCTTTTTTAGTCACAGTTGCAGTTGACACTGACCGAACAGGAGAGTGCAGTAAGAGCCAAAAGAAAAAGGAAGGTGAGTTTCAGCACCGAATTCATGAATCGTCTTGTATTTTTTTTAAGTATATCTAGTAATTGATTAATATGCTAAGAATTTTTTATAAGGTTTAAAATCCAAAAAAGAATAGAAAATGATGGCAAGGGAATATATTTATCAAATGCATTCATCACTTTTTACTTGAGTTAGGGAAGGATTTCATTGTTTTTTACAGCATCCTCCCTTCTGAGGCTTAGCACCATTACCACCCAGTTGAACAGTTTACCTATTTTTGAGTAATTTTTTTTGTTCTTTTTCCTAAAGTTTTACAGCAGCCATTGTGAAAAGTTCCTAAATAATCAAAAATTCTTACATTAATCCCTTTACCCTCCTTGGCACTGGTAAGTTTGAAAATAGCATTGATTGATTCTGCAAACTATTTTGCTTCCATATAAGGCACTTCCTCATTATCAGACTTATCCAGCTTATTCCCAACAATTGCAAGCACTAAATTATTATGAATTTATTTACATAGACCTTCAGGACCCTTACTGTTCAGCTATTCGACCCAGTTCTTCATAACTTGGAAAGATTCCTTGCTCGTGATATCGTAGACGCATAGAGCGACCTGGGATTCTGTTTTTATGAGTATTGGATACATCGATAGTAGATTGGAGCGATTGATTTGTATTTTTACTGACCTGCAGTGTCCCAAACCTGATACCTTACGGTTTTATTGTTGTTATATGTATGAACTTTTGAGATAAAGGCAGCTCCCAAAGTTGGCTCACTGAATTCGTTGAATTAGTCATTTACAAAACGTAGTAGTAAACTACTCTTTCCTACTCCAGAATCTCCAAGAACAATGACTTTGATCTGTTGATTTTGTTCCATATATCACGCCCAAAATATCAAAACTAAAAACTAATATCATACAGATGACCTGCACCATATTTTGAGACCCAAAAAAAAAACAATCAAATTCCGATGGATAAAATGCTACCAAATTTTAAAATTCACAAAAAATATCAATATCCTACTTCATCATTTTTGAATCTTGTTCAAATGGCTTAGATTGGCAGCATCTCTGCAATCAAACTCCGAAGATTTGCATTCTAGCTGATGATTTTGTCATGTTTAGAAATCAGTGCGAGAAAGTAGAAATAAACCACACTGTATACATTCTACTTGCCAGGGGAACAGTGTGAAATAGATTCTTTTCCGTCTTATTTGCATTTTAAGTTGTAGTGGGGTTCGCCGGTTTCATATCCGGTCTATCGATAGAATAGGTAGTAATCTTTGATATTGAAATTGAAAAAGGAAGGTGGGGTCATTGTGACGACTATGGAGGGAGTTTTTGGCATTGTTTTCTTGAGAATTGAGCAGAAAAAGTTCAATAGGAAATTCTTTTATGAAGTGCTAGTAAGCTTTTCCTCCGACTTTACCCTGTCCTGTTCATACAAAACCGAAGGAAACTTCTTTTCAATAAAGGACTAATTGAGTCTTCTCTAGATCAACGCAGATTTTTACAGACTTTAAATCCTTTCCTTTCCATTAAGACTTTTCTAGCTGATATCAAGAATATACTGATCAAGTTGTTTTCTAGTGTTAACAGCACTTTTCATTGCTAAAAATACATATTACTTATGTTCTGGATTTTTATATCTCCATGGTGGATATTCGATATTCTTTCTGTAAACATATTGGAAAATTAAGTCAAGTGCCTATGCAAAGTTTACTTGTCTGTAGAAGTTTTCGTTGCTTGATTTGTACTATTTTAGAGGTTCTTTTATTGTTTATCTCACAATCTAGTTGAATTTCTTCTGTACTGGGTGCTGCTTGATGCTCATTATGCTGTGGAAGAGTCCACCTGTGTAAACCAAGTATGACTCGGGTTATTCTGGAAAGTCTTCGGTTGTATTCCGAGAAACATCCTAATTTGCACTTTTTCGACTTGAGAAGGTTCCGGGGGCACAAATCGCCAGCAAATTCTCACCGATACTTTTCTGATCAACATTCTTACTGTAAGGATTATCATAAATCAGCTTAACTTCAAAGAAAGTTTCGATACTAACAGCCAATAACATCAAACTACTAGATTGTTCTTGATTATGTTTTTTTAAAAGTCGATGTATTCCTTTCTTGACAAAATTGTACCTATCCTCCATATTGGCATCCTGAAGTTTAAACCTTTCTAAAGTATCCCAGTACATATCTTACAACTTCTCTCCGATTTTGTTGTGTGGATCCTAGAGGTATCCTCTGGGGATAAACTTTATCGGATTTTCTGCCGATAGTTTGGTACTTGGTATTCTGGAATTGCTTCTAATTCTGGTTTGACCGATGGGTAATAAATTCGGAGTCTGATACATATCGAATGCCCTCTCGAGGGGGGTGCCCTATGATTTCGGTTTTATTTTTTTCTTCTAACTTGATCGACCCCATGCTAATTACTTAACTTTGTTGAGTAAAGAAGCATCTCCCTATTTGATTCTTTATCTCCGAAGTTTCTAACCTGCACCTATAGTTTTTTCACGCTTCTAGACTGACTCTAAAGAGTCCTCTACAATTTTATAGGTTTTTCTCTGTTATCTCTGTGAACGATGCATATGTTCTGGACTGTTGAACTGATTTCTCCCTTACTTTTATTTGTCTTATATGCTAGTATTAATTGGCGCCTTTCGCAAAGTGTTGTATTTCGAAGCTCCAGTTATATGAAAAGGTACCCACAAACAGGCGTCCGATAGTGAAACCAATCACATCATTTCTACCAATCATCCAAAGGATGAGTACGGAAAATGATGCGAAGACTATCTTTTGGTGAATTCCGCTACAGAAAAATATCGCCATCGAGGAAAGTAGGAAAAGTAACAAAATCGAGTAGTTTGTAATCGCTTTATTCATCACTGACATTTGCTGCTTTTATTATTGAGATGGACTTTGAATTTGAGATCAACTTTTTTTATAATTCAGTTGAAATTATGACGGCCAATGGGGCTGACTAGTGTATTATATGTATAATGACTGCAAAAAAATAGGTATATAATATTTTGAACTGTGTTCATTATTTATAATCCTTGACTCCGTTACTTTGCGACGTGATAAGACACTTATCAGCGAAAGAAATCCCCCTACTTAACGTGATAACGCTTTTTAAAGGAAGACTCTACTATGGACCAGTACTACTACTAATATTTTTTGGGTTTTGACCATTCACAACATTTCCATTTTCAAAATATATATTTTGCTAACTATGTCCGTCCTCTTCGAACCCTAGCATAAGCTACCCGCATTCCTCCTCATCATCCTTAATGGAGTAATGATTGCCAAGTCCACCTATCGAGCTATTGAGCATTCCTGTGAAAGATGGTCGAGTTGGTCTGTCTCTACTCCTATTCATTGGATTGATAAAGCTATTATTTCCGCTTTCATTCATAAAATTGTTATCATTGTTGACTCCATTTTGTTGATGTAGATTTGCCATGTTTGAGTTTAGTAGATGCAGGAAACCACTTGATGAGAATAGAGGAGTGTTCATTAATCCTGCACCTATAAATCCGGATTATGTGGGTTTTTCTTATGGTACTGGGATGACAGTTGCTGTTTTTTGAGTTTTTTATGGACTGGATGTTGCGTTCTGGATTTTATGTTCTTATGTTGTTTTGTTCTTTTCGGGGTTATAAGCTGGTGATATTTGGATTATTGCATCGACTATCCGATTGAAATCAGATTATTAGTATCTTGAATTCATGTAGATTTCTTTGTATACTTTATTTAACATTCTTGGACTGATTCTGGAGGTTAGTTGATTGTGTTTTTTAGCCCAATGTTCGAAAATAACTCTGAAATTTGGACAAACTCGATGAGCCTCGTCCATGGCTTCTTCTGCATCATCGTTCAGATAATATTTAACTGTATAGCAGCAAACCATTAAATACAGTATGAGACATTTGTACTATATATGTTCTAGATTGACACATATAATATCGCGAACATTATCGGCATTCAGATAGATTATTTTTTCTTTTATATTCCAGCGGGTTTCTTTGATTATATAGGCAAGGAAGATGGTTTCGATTTCATTTATCATGAAAAGTTTTGATATAGCTTTGAAAACTTTTTGGACTGGGAAGAAGGAACCATAGTCATTGCCTTTGCAGATTGCTGAGATAAATGGGAGGACTGTTGGAAGCTAGCTTTTGTTGTATTGGTTTAGATTTTTGGTATATTTTGAAGGGATGTAGTTAATCTAGTTTTGGTTTTATTCCTTCATTAAAAGGGAGATGAAAAGTTATTATGGCAAATATTTGATTATACCGGAAAAAATGACCCTTTTTCTTAAAACTGTTTTAGAATAGAAGAATTGTTGAGAGTGTCTGATCTGTGACTTCGGGATCAAAATTTGGTTTGTTTTTGATGGATGTTCATTTTTTTATTGGTGTTCATAGAGTGCAGCAGCAAAGAATTAAATTTACTATTGCATTGAATAAGCTCGCAAATGATGTATAGAAAAATAGTGTTCGATTTTGGTGCCAGTTTTCATTAAAAACTGTCAACTTCTACAAACTTACTCTTCAAAAGATTACCTTTATCGATATAGTGATAAAAGAGTCAATCAGCATTTAGAAAAGTCACGAACAGAGTTAAAAAAATTGAAAGTAACAAAACCGCACATAAAGCTTTTTAAAAACAAGTTAATCGAACAAAAAAAAGAAAGAAATTAAACATACAATGATGCAATGACCCAGTAATATTAATAAGTTAGGAATTTGTAATTCCAAAAAAAACTTTTATTTAAAGATATTTCATAATTTAAGTCTTGATGTTGTCGAAAATAATCCAAAGAACCTTTTCAACTGCAGCTAACGTCTGGATCAATAAACATACAAAGGTCATCTGTCAAGGAATGACCGGAGCTCAAGTAAAAAACATTGCTAGACTTAGGGAACTTTCCAAACTTAACAGGCATTACAGTATGGAACGCAAATGGTCGGAGGAGTAAATCCTAAAAAGGCAGGGACCACCCACTTGGGTCTTCCCGTGTTCAAGAATTGTGAATAAGCTAAAAAATAGACGGGATGCAGTGCTTCAGTAATTTATGTTCCTCCCCCCGGAGCTGCCAGCGCTATCATGTAAGCGATTGCTGCCCAAATCTAACTGATTGTGGTGATTACTGACGGTAATTCAACTTTAATTAAAGGCATTCCTCAGCACGATATGGTCAAAGTCAAGCATACTCTTAGATCGCAAAACAAATCCAGAGTCATCGGGCCAAACTGTCCCGGAATCATCAAACCAGGATAATGCAAAATTGGAATCATGCCCGGGTACATCCATCGTCCCGGAAAAATCGGCATTGTTTCGAGATCGGGAACCCTAACGTACGAGGCTGTTGACCAAACCACCAGAGCTGGACTTGGACAATCTACGGTTGTCGGAATCGGAGGAGATCCCTTCAATGGAACGAATTTCATCGATGTCTTAGAAAAGTTTGTGGTGGACCCTTAAACCGAAGGAATAGTTATGATCGGATAAATCGGTGGGTAGGCTGAAGAAAAAGCTGCTCAGTGGTTGAAAGAAAATAACAAACAGAAAAAGCCGGTGGTCGGGTTCATTGCTGGTCTGACTGCCCCTCCCGAAAGAAGAATGGGTCACGCCGGAGCAATCGTTCAGAAGGGAAAAGGCGACGCTCAGAGTAAAATCAAGGCTCTATAGGAGGCGGGAATCGTCGTTTCTAAATCACCGTCCGCAATTGGAAAACACATGTTTGATTAAATGAAAGCCCACGGCTTAGTTTGATGACTGTAGCTGTTCTAAAGTTGTATTTTATCATATTTTTTTCATTGATGCATTAAACAAATGATTGAATATATCCGAAATAAAAATTGAATTCAAAATCACTGTTTCAAAAGATATTCATCAGTGTTAGCTAACTTCTTTTCGTTTGCGCATGTAATTGGTTTTTCGATTATTTTCTGCAGTTTTCGCTTTTAGACATGCACAACCTAGCGGACGATTTAGAATCAATTTTTATTTTTAGTAGTTTTCCTTCATAAGAATTGCCAGACTACGATTGAATTCAGTAAAATAGTGATCTAGAAACGTCAGAAAGTAAGATTTTATGTTGTATTAATTTAGTTAATTGACTAACTATTGTTAATAGCGGATTCTGCCTCGCGAACTAGTCTTTTTTTTCGCATTCTAAAAGCTCATTATTTTGATTTCCGGAATGTTAAATGGGTTTCCGGTTAAAGCATCGAATGCTTTCATCACAGCACCTTTTATCTCCGAAGGGCAATGAGCATAGCAAAATTATGTTGTCAAGAGTTGCTATACCAATCCTTAGTAGGATTTTATCGCTTGAAATACGAAAAATTAGTTATTTTCGTTTTTTCTATGGAAAAGATCTGCTTGACCCAAAGCAAAAACGTAATTAGAAATGCTTTTACGTAAAATTGGTGTCACTTTACTTTCTCTGAGCATTTACGTCGCACTGCTCACCGAAAAATCGATCCAACTGTTCACATTCCCACTTGTGGAAAGTAAATCGATTATGTTAACAAAAGCAGCTCTTCATTTTCTTCTTTGAGTTCTTTGAGTTCTTTTTATGAGTCTTTATTTTTGAACTTCTCGAGTCCCCATTTTAGGGCGCGTACCATTTTTTTCCTTGAAGCTTAGTTTATTTTATGAACTTGTATTATTACTTTCTTTCCTATATTTTTTCGCCCGGCTTCTTCTTTTTATTTTTCTGACTCTAGAATTTCGGCAATGTCAGCAGAATCCTCGAAATCACACGACAAGTCAAATGTCATTTTATAATCATGCCAGTAGGTCTTGAAACTACTAGTGACAAGTTAGTAGAAACGATCAACTGATTCTTGACTGGACTTCTTTTACTGACTCTTACTTTCTGACGTTTCTGGATCACTATTTTACGAATTCAATCACAATATAGCATTTCTTATGAAGTAAAACTACTAAAAATAAAAAATTCCAAAGAAAGAAGTTAATCAGAAAAAAATCACGAACAAATCAATTGGAAAATTGTTGGCACAGAGAGTCTCCGAAAGAATCGACATCCTTACAAATAAAAATTGATCCCAAATCATTCGTTAGGTTGTGAATATCTAAAAGGAAAATTGCAGAAAATAATCGAAAAACCAGTTGCAGCCTATTTCTGGTTTTACATGTACCCAAAAACATCCTTTTCAACTGCAGCCAACGTCTGGATCAATAAACATACAAAGGTCATCTGTCAAGGAATGATCAGAGCTCAAGTAAAAAACACTGCTAGACTTAGGGAACTTTCTAAACTTGGCAGACACTACGGTATGAAGCGGGGAATTTTTGTTTCTAAATCACCGTCCGCAATTGGAAAACACATGTTTGATTAAATGAAAAACCATGGCCTAGTTTGATGACTGTAGCTGTTCTAAAGTTGTATTTTATCATATTTTTTTATCATTGATGCAGTAACTAAGTGATTGAATATATCTAAAATAAGAATTGAACTTAAAATCACTGTTTCAAAAGATATTCATCGGTATTAACTAACTTCTTTTCGTTCACACATGCAAATAACCATTCCTAGCTTACAAACTGCACTTTAGAATTCACTTTTTTGATCTAACTATACCGATCTACTGATTTATAGTCTCGAAGACAGATACAATGAGTTAGGTCAGTTTTGTTCAGTGCTGATACGTGATTACATCCCAGAGCTACAATAAGTTATTTTATTCTCGATTTTGTATTGTTGTCTTTGGTCAAAATCTAGAATTTCAGCGACATTATCTATTTCAAAGGTACTTTGAAGCAGAATGCTTTAAAAATGTAATGGGTCGGGCTATTTGGAGGAAGACACTAGTTTTTATCGATGCTGTAGTTTATCCAGCGATAGCTCACAGGAATCATGCACTATCTAAACTTTTACAGTTTTTTGAGGATTTTAGAGTTGTCCTCAGAATCTGCCATGACGATGTAAACTTTATCCAATTTACTTGAAACACCGTCATAGATTGATCCGGCATTTTAACGAATCTTCTTCCCTAAGTTCTGCATTTAAATTTCCTTCTTTTGGTAGGGATCAATGTAGAAGTTTTTATTCTTGAAAATGGTCGATTTGAATTTCGCTCTTACTGTCTATACTTTTGGCTTTTCGATATTCATTGAGATGCTCGCTCTGCTGGGTTGTTTGAATAAAGATAAAGGAGTGTTCCCAAAGCTAGCACTGTTGATTCTTACGAGTTCAGATTCGTAGTTAAGCTATGATCTAGCGTTTTTCTATTTGAATTGCCGAATTTTATAGTCATCCTACTCCAGTCTTTTATAGAGACAGATTGAATCGACCAGCCACTAGACTCGAACAATTTTGATCAGATTCCCGAATTTCAAGTATTTTTTGTACTATTTTTCTGACACTGAGTACACCAGCACATGAGTCACCATCGGACTGAAATTGTTGAGATAAAGTCCTCCGCAAGCGGATATCAGCTTCTTCAGCAGACTTCCGATGCGGTTGCTCACATTTTAGTCAGTGTAAATTCGAACATCAGACAGGAATTAAAACTACCTATCGAACAGATCTTTGGATAGGAATCTGTTTAGTTTGTCTTCTAGCCTTGGAATCTCACACTAAATGCTTTTTGTACTTTCTCTTAGCTTCTAAATATTGAAAGCGTAGTCTCGTGGGAATTTGCACATTTTCTTATCGATGCTTTTTTCAACCCACTCCAAACCCACTACTGGTATTTAGAAGTCGTTAATTCCGGACCCAAGTCTTTGAAGTTGACTCTCTGTCGTTACAATTACTTCGAATTCATAACTTTACTATAGCTTTTCAAATTCAAGACACTCTCCAATGGTGCTGAAAGATAGCACTTTAGCCCCGTTCTGTTCTAATAGTTTGGCAAGTTGTTAACTCTGATGAGCACTAAACCCAGTAAGACATATGCTCATTCCATAAAAGATGTGAGGGATTTGATAATTATCATAGACAAGTATTTTCCTCCTTTTTTTAGAGTCTTCGAGCCAATTAACAGTAACACAGCTAATCGGTTACCTGTTAAGTTTAGCAATCTACAAGAATAATTCTAAAATTTTACTTTGTATTTTTATGTTGTTGCATTTTTGACAATGAGTAGATGAGTTTCTTCACACATTTTTCCAACATAAACACAATTGAGAGACTCGATTGACTTTCTATATTTCTATATTTCATCAAGGGTAAATCCTGTCATGCAGATTTTTGGTTTGTTGGACATTCTGGGATTTTATTTTGAATGATAAAGTGGAGCCAAAATTCAAGATAAAAAATGGAAAGGATTTCTAGGGAGGATATTTTTTTGTGTTTAAATAATATATTTGTTTTGATGCCGCCAAAAAATAGGGAATAATAAAATTCTTTTTTCAAGAAAGTGAAATAATCAAAGAGTTGAAGGTCTATCATATCACTCTAATTAGTAATTTCTCCTGACCTATAAAACAAACTTAGTTCAATTATCTCTTTACTCGATAGTATTTTACTGTTTATCTTACACCTAGAAATTTCCATCGACAACATCCCATTTTGTTTCAGGAGTTGCAAGTATAATCCCCCTAATATTTTCAATAAGTTCCTAACTTGATCTTTTACAATCCCATTACTCCATCAAATGCTCAATTTATGAGAATTTTCGAGTATAAAAGGCCTTCTCGTCTTAGAAACTATTTTTACAGATGGATTCCATAATGGGAACATTCATAGTATTGAAAGTATTCTCTTTGAGGATATTGTTTTGACTGAGGTTGCTATATGCACGATGAGGATGTAAACTATTTCGACTGTTATTTGAATTTGCTATGCTGGTTCTTTCGGTGTTGACCCTCAGATTCTGGTTTGTAAAGTTATCGGTGATTGGTACTTCATATTGATGCTATGCGATGTGACTGTCTCCGGAGATCGACGAATTCAAATTAACCGACATCTTATCTCTACTCATTCTTCTTTCCCTTTCCTCCTTCTGGGGATAATCACCATCTTTGGCATAGCTAATCGTATCATAGATTTTTTTGAACCATTGCAAAAACTACAGATTATCTTGATATTTGCATTTAGCAAGTCTTTCGATATCGATGTGTTTGGTGATGTTTAGTTTGGTGAAGGACTGTTGTAGGATTTTAAAGTTGTTGATGTATTCGTATTCCTGTTTGGCTTTGGTGTTGATTTTGGAGAGGGATACTTTTCCTGGGTATAATGTTTAGAGTAGTTGGCAGTATGCAACGGCGGAGCCCATCTGTTATATTTTGGTGATATTGCTCTTTGTTAGATTGTTGACCCAGGTGATAAGTTCTCCTCTTGAAAGTTAGATCATGTTGTTGGCAGTACAGCTGATTTCGTTTATCATATTTTTTTTTGAACTTTTTTTAACGATAATAAAAGATGGGGGTTAAAGATTCCTATTTTTATTTGTTCGAAAAGATCAATATAAAAACTCTTGACTTCTGGGGGTTATTAAGGGAAAAAATATTTGGTATAAAAATGAGAAAAAGTTGTACTCCCATTTATTATAAGAATACATAGTAAAATAAAAAAAACCCAACAAAAAAGATGAATATCAACATTCCCGAAGAATGCAAGAACATCCTTTTATAAGGATTCATGAGCAAGCAGTCCCGATTTCTAAAATCATGGCGATAGTTAGTTTAATAATCTTATAAAAGACGATGGTTTGTCCTTACCCATAATACTCTTATGACATTTAAATAACGAAGAGTTTATGAAAATCCTACATAAGTTATTCCTGTTCAAACTATTACATCGGTTAAAAGTTGTGCAAAAGATTAAGTAGAAGAACCTCATGCATTTGTAAAAAAATTTATGTTATTTTTATCTTAGAAAGTTGTTACCGCGGAAGCTACGTTTTATGTGTTTGCTCCTAGCTAGAAAGAAAAAGAACAGTGGATCGGACAAATAGGTAATATTTCTTCTTTTATATGTTTTTAGGGAAGGCAATTATTAAAGTGTCTATTAAAAATCAGGAAGAGTAAGGGTAACGAGATTGATATTTTTTTCTTATTCTTGCCTTTTTGTGTCGATCTCATTGGATTTTTTAATGCTGAATGCCATGCAATTTGTAAATATAAACAAAATATATTCAAAACCATCCGCTTTACTACTCTTAAACTGAGAAGAAAAATCCTCCAGTTTCTTACTCATCAAACAGACCGTTCCCCATATCTGATATTCCTATAGCCTTCGATCCAAGATTTCCAGCAATAAGTCCAACAATAACAATGACAGCTTTTTTAACAATTCCTGACCCTTTCTGCTTTTTCTTTCCGTTTCCAACAAGCAACTGTGATCTTTGTTGCTCAAGAAAATCTACCTAGCTTTTAAGTCTTTCAAGCTAGTCAGGATTGTGATGGATTTTCTATGTGGCGTTGTTAGCAAAACCACTTTTAAAAAATCCTTTTGTTGCTTTTTCTTGTTGATTATGATCGTTTGATCCTTTTTTATTGTGAACACTTTGGAAATTTGAAAGGGAGGATCCGACCTGACTTCCTAAACGATCTGGACTTCCTAGTCTGGAACTCCTTACACTGTCAGTATTGATATAAACTCTAAAATTTTGAGCAGAGGGTCCATAAATTTTAGATATTCCTTATTAAATTGATCTTGGAGAATGGTCTAATATTACATATTAAACCAAAAATTTATGTTTTTGAGACAACTCTTTTGCCATTGTACTGTTGATAGCATCGATAGTTGTGACATGGATAGTTTAAGTTTGTTTTTGGGCTAATACTCCACGGGTTGGTTCAACGTAGAACATACTTGGATTTGTGGATTTAATCTTTGTTTTTAAACATTTTATACTTTGTAGGGAATGTAACATCCTTTAGAATTATTGGCAATTGTGATTGTTCCTGTTAAGGTTTAATCTGATTTAGGTCTTAACTATAATTCCTTTGAAGAGATGAGTTCCAACATTCTGTTACTTTGTTTTTTGAATGTTGTTTTTTTTGTTATTTTTGGACTTTTTAAAAATTTAATTTAATGAATCGATATGCTATAAAATTGGGTTTATTTTGTTAAGTAATAAAGTACTAAGAAAAACATATTAGAGAAACATTGAATGGAACACACTTTACAACTTGTTTCAGATTCATAACTAAAAGGTCTCTAGATACTAGCAAGAGAAGTATCAGGA
>JAOWAT010139996.1:0-10045 GCA_028571025.1 Longipedia americana
TTTTGTTTGTAGGTTCTTTGGAAAATTTTCAAAAAAAAATTTGACCCGCGGCCCGCACCGGTCCGCGGGTCAGCCCGCGGCGTGAAATTTTCCAATTTTTGAAAAATGCTGAAAATTTTCCAATTTTTGCAAAAAATAATATTTTCAAAAAATTTTGGTATTTTTTTACCCGCGGCCCGTGCCGGTCCGCGCGACTGCCCCTGGGGCAAAATTTTAAAATTTTTGAAAGATGCTCAAAATTTTCCAATTTTTGCAAAAATTAATATTTTCAAAAATTTTGGAATTTTTTGACCTGCGGCCCACACCGGTTATCGGGTGAGTCGTGCAGACCAAGGGGCGGAATGTTAAAATTTTTGAAAAAAACTAAAAATTTTCCAATATTTGCATCAATCAATATTTTAAAACTTGTTCAAAACTTTTTTTAACCCGCTGCCCGAGCCGGTCTGCTGGTCAGCCTGCAGGGCTGAATTAGATTTGTTTTAAAAAGTTGTCAAAATTTCTCAATTTTTGCAAAGTTCAATTTTTCTGAGGTGAAAAAAATTTTGACTTGTGGGACGCGCGGGTCAACGCAGGGGGGTCATTTCTCAAAAATTTTGAAAATGCTCCGAACTTTCCAGTTTTGGGAAAAATCAACTTTTAATAAATTTTTGAAAATTTTTTAACCCGCGGCCCTCACAAGCCCCAAGGTCGACCCCAGGGTGTCAATTTTCAAAGTTTCTAAAAATTGTTCAGAATTTAGATGGGTATCCCTGGTGTCCAAAAGTGAAACATCTGCACGACTATTTGTCCAGAGCAATAGGGGCGATTGGGGGCCTACTTTTTGGTACCTATCAATGTATCTTGATACCAAAAACTTAAATTTGGCCCATCAGCCCCTTGTATTGAATATTTTTTGAAGAAATGGAGGATTTCCTCCTTTTTTTGGATAATTAGAGAAAACATTGAACATTGAGAAAATCCTTCATTTTCCCTAAAAAATATTCAATTCCATGGGCTTATGGGCCGTATTTAAGCTTTTGGTTACAAGATACATTGATAGGTACCAAAAGCAGGGTCCCAAAATGCACACAGTGCTCTGGACCAAAAGTCGTTCAGAAATCCCTTAAAATGGCCTATTTGGTCGTCAGAGATACCCGTACATATAGAAATGGGCCCTTAGTGAACTTGCAAGTCAATTACAGGAGTCTCTCGGTTTAACGACACATATGGGAGGCATGTTAAATGTCGTTAAACCGCGAGATTGTCGTTATTTTGAGAGGTTTATTTAGCAAATGAAACCTTTTCTGACATGAAAATATGTCGTTATATCAAGAGATGTCGTTAAATCGAGTGTCGTTATATTGAGAGACCCCTGTTTCTCCATTTTCGACCTCTTGTACGAAACCTACTGACTAATATTAGGAAAACTTGACCAATTGAAGTGATATGAATGGGAGAAAGTTTGGTTCAATGAATGGTAGGAAAGTTACTACATGTGCAGATTTTACTAGCGCAATCTGTCAAATTTGAGTCTCAAAGTTATTCTTCATGCCAAGGACCATTGAGTGTTCCAAAAAGGTAAACTTTTGATTGATTCAAAATAGAGATACTCTGCCAACAAGTTCACTCATAAGATTTATGTAAATCACCTATTTCAACATTGGTTGGTACATATTTAGAATTTTTCTTGATTTGAGGGTTTTATTGAGAGGCAAAGCCCCGAAATAAAACTCAAAAATCAAGAAAAATTTGAAATATGTTTGAGTTTCCCAGAATACACTAATTTTTTTTATAAGCATAGTGTAAAATCGGCCAGCCTCGGATATGCTTATTTTTTTGGCGATTCGAGGCTCAAAATATGCTTAGCATATGCTTATTTTTTGGGACTGTTAATGTAGTAGGGGGATTGACTGGTTTTTGCTCATTTTGCTAAGTCGCTGAAACAACGCAAATAATAAAACAGGCCAAATGGAAAGATACGGCGAAGCCACCGCGTGGCGAAAATTTTTGGATTTTAATCAAATATTAGGAAGAAAAAGCCTGTGAAAGTAGCAAAAATTTTCAAACTGAGCCTCAGCATTATGCTTAGCATATGCTTATTTTTCCGGAAATCTGAGGCTCATATGCTTATAAAGTTTATGCTTATTAAAAAAAAGAGTGTATCAAGATTTTCTCCCTTCTAATATTCTACTATTATTATTTTATCACATACTTTGTGGAAAAATGAATTTGAAACCTTTTTTACTACCCCACATGCCTATAAAAGAGAGTGGGGCTATAATATTAGTTCACGCTCAGTGGGTGGGGCTATACAAGGGAGTGGGGCAATAAAAGGGAGAATACAGTATCACAGAGATCAAGATTTTCTCAACTTCAAATGTTCTACTATTATAATTCTATCACAGACTTTATAGAAAAAAATTAACTTTAAACCTTTTTGAAAGAAAAGTACTAAATTTTAAAGTGATTTGATTCAATTTATAACATATAATTATTAAAGACACAAAGATTTTCTCCCTTCAATTGTCCTAATATTATTAGTTTATTGTAGACTTTGTGGAAAAAATGAACTGAAACCTTTTTGAAAAATTTTTCTTAATGTTTAAGTGATTTGATTCAATTTGTGACATATAATTATGAAAGAGATCAAGATTTTCTCCCTTCAAATGTTGTATGAATATTATTTTATTGTAAAATTTGTGGAAAAATGAACTTGAAACCTATTTGAAGGACAATTTCTGAATATTAATGTGATTTGATTCAATTTGTGACATAGAATTATCACAGAGATAAAGATTTTCTCCCATCAAATGTTCTACTAATTTTATCTTAATGTAAACTATGTGGAAAAAATGAACTTGAAACCTATTTGAAGGAAATTTCTCAATCTTAAAGTGATTTATTCAATTTGTGACATAGAATTATCACAGAGGTCAAGATTTTCTCACTTCAAATGTTCTACAAATATTTTATTGTAGACTTTGTGCAAAAATTATCCAGAAACCTCTCTGAAGGAAAATTTCTAAACGTTAAAGTAATTTGGTTCAATTTGTGATATAGAATTATCACAGATATAAATATTTTCACCCTTCAAATGTTCTGCAAATAATATTTTTGGAGACTTTGTGGAAAAAATTAACATAAAAAATGTATGAAGTAAAATTTCTAAATGTTTAAGTGATATTATTTTATTGTAGACTATGTGCAAAAACTATCCAGAAACCTCTCTAAAGGAAAATTTCTGAATGTTAAATTGATTTGATTCAATTTGTGACATAGAATTATCAAAGAGATCAAGATTTTGTCCCTTCTAATGGTCTAAAAATATTATTTTATTGTAGAATTTGTGGAAAAAATGATCTTCAAACTTCTTTTAAGGAAAATTTCTAAATTTTAAAGGGAGGCTGAAGGGAATAAACAAGTTAGTCTTAATATGGAGTATACATAATGAAATTAATTTTCAATTGAGGAATTTTTTTTCAAACCCGAATCTACAGAAAGCTAGGGCCCAATTTATGTTCAAATCTGGGTTTGAAAAATTGATAATTTTTCTTACATTGGTAGAATAAGTATAGTGATATGAACAATTCTGCCAAAACAAAATGTTTGTAGCACAAGATTATACTATCTCGGTCTCAAATTAATATTTTTTTGTGCTACACACATTTTATTTTGGCAGAAAATGCTCATATTACAATACTTTCTTACCAATGTAAGAAAAATTATCAATTTTTCAAACCCAGATTTGAACACAAACTGGGTCCTAGCTCTCTGCAGATTTGTGTAAAATTGTTAAATTGATTTTTTTTCAGGATGTATACTTCATTTTAAGATAAAATTTTTTCATCAGTTCAGTCCCCCTTGAAAATGATTTAATTCAATGTGAAATATAGAATTACCGTATTCTTCCTTTTATTGACCCATGGGGTTATAGCATTTCAGACATTTTTTAGAGTGGGGTAATACAAGGGAGAGGGACATATAAAAGTGGGGCAATAGAAAAATTTTGCATATGCAATCTCAAATTTTTTATCTTTTATCCATGTAAATTGCTATATCGTCAGTTCTACGCTCTTATTTCAGACATGGCATTAACAATCATGTGGTAGCCTCCTCTAAATTTACTTAATAGTAAAAAACAAAGAAAATTTACTCCAGAATGTTCTTTTTTGCAACCCCATGGGGCTATAAAAGAGAGTGGGACTATAATTATTTTTCAAGCTCAGTGGGTGGGGCTATACAAGGGAGTGGGGCAATAAAAGAGAGGGGGCAATAAAAGGGAGAATAAGGTATCACAGAAATCAATATTTTCTCCCTTCAAATGTTCTACATATATTATTTTATCACAAATTTTGTGCAAAAAAATGAAAGAAAATCACAAAATATTTAAGTGATTTGATCCAATTTGTGACGTATAATTACCAAGATTCTCTACATTCAATTGTTCTACTAATATGAGGTGCCACAACGGACTTTGGAAATTAGTCAAAATTTGGCATTTTTGAAGCCTGCAATTTTCACATATATTTAAAATTTATCTTCCATGTGCAAAAAGAATTATTCAATTATCTCTTTTTCTCTATGCGGAAATTGAGGTTCAATATAGCATTTTCAATGGATTTACTACATAGCAGAATACTTAAAATGCTGTTTACTCAAAATTGCGCAAAAAAATAATTGCCAAAGTCCGCTGGGACACCTCATATTAGTTTATAGTAGACTTTGTGGAAAAAAATGAACTGAAACCTTTTTGAAAGAAAAGTTCTTAATGTTTTAAGTGATTTGATTCAATTTGTGACAAAGAATTATTAAAAAGATTAAAATTTTCTCCCTTCAAATGTTCTACAAATATTATTTTATTGTTGAATTTGTGGAAAAAATGAACTTGAAACCTCTTTGAAGCAAAATTTCTGAATATTAATGTGATTTGATTCAATTTGTGACATTGGATTATCAAAGAGATCAAGATTTTCTCCCATCAAATGTTTTACTAATATTATTTTAATGTAAGCTATGCGGAAAAAATGAACTTGAAACCTACTTGAAGAAAAATTTCTCAGTGTTAAAGTGATTTATTCAATTTGTGACAAAGAATTATCACAGAGGTCAAGATTTTCTCACTTCAAATGTTCTACAACAGTGATCAAGATCTTCTCCCTTCAAATGTTCCACTAATACATTAGTTTAGTTTAGACTTTGAGGAAAAAAGGAACTGAAGCCTTTTTGAAAGAAAATGTTAAAGTGATTTGATTCAATTTGTGTCATAGAATTATCACAGAGACCAAGATTATCTCCCTTCAATGGTTCTTCAAATATTATTTTTTTTGTGGAAAAATTGAACTTGAAACCTCTTTGAAGGGAAATTTCTAAATGTTAAAGTGATTTGTTTAATTTGTGACACAGAATTATTACAGAGGTCAAGATTTTCTCCCTTCAAATGTTCCACGGTTAGCCCGAATTGAGCATAAAGGCATCCAGCCTCCGCCAGAGCCAAATCCTTCTCAATTCAGTTCAGAATGTCTTTTTGAAAACTAATATTGTGAGAAAAAATTAATTTTGCCGAGCCCTTTTTGAAAGCACACTGTTAGTATTATTGTCTAAGGTATTGTTAATATCACAGAGGAAGTGTTCAATTTTAGCATTACTTTCATTCATGAAATGATAATCAACATATATATTTTGACCCCAAAAGCTTATAAGGGGGGGGGCCTCTATGAGATGCAAGGATATTGGGAACATAATTATTTTTTCAAGCATAAAAGTGAAAAATTTCTGCTAGACCTCCCACAAAAATTTGCAATTCTAGATGAATTTCACTGTACTTATATTATTTATTGTATATTTTGTAGGAGAATGAACTTTATATCATTTTGAAAAGAAAATTCAATTTGTGACATAGAATCATGACAGAGATCAAGATTTTCTGCCTTCAAAATTTCTACTAATAATATTTATTGTAGACTTTGTTGGAAAAATGAACTTGATAGTCTGTGATGTTTTGTTTGAGCTTAAGAATAGCTTCAGTTTACAATTTAAAAGATCTGAGGAAGCTCTTACCATAAATGACCACCTAAATCGGACCTAGTGGGGGTAAATTGGACCTATGCTCAAAATGCTTAAAGGGCCACTAAAGTCAAAAATAAAGACAAGTTCATATGCTAAAGGAACCTCAAAGTAAGTAAAACACCTTTCAAAAAAATTTTTCTTTACAAAAAAGTTCAGATTTTTGCAAGTTTAGTTTTCACATTTCGGGACTTCATTTTCATTTTTAGCACACGCCCTAATCTAATGCACCCAATAATTGTTTATTTTCTGGGAAAATTGCACAGTACAGAAATACATGGACACAAAATGGCCTAATTTGTTTTCAAGTATTTTTGTACTGTGCTGATTTTCCCAGAAAATGATTGTTTTGGGTACATCAAATTAGGGTGTATGCTAAAAAAGAAAATGAAATCCCGTATTGTGAAAACTGAAAATGCAAAAATCTGGACTTTTTTGTAAAGAAAAATTTTTTTGAAAGATGTTTTACTTACGTTTAGAGGTTCCTTTAGGTTATGAGCTAGAATTCATTTTTGACTTTAGTGGTCCTTTAAATTTCACTCTAGTTTCATTTTAGCTTAGGTTCGATTTACCCCTGGTAGGTCCAATATAGGTGGCAGTATGGTATTGTTATAAAGAGTGAAATATATTATCAAAATTCAAGTCTAATATCTTTCTTCTATTGTTACTTTGTTGGTGAGTGCCTTAAAAATTTGAGATGCTTTTTTGAAAAGGAAATATCTATATATTCAAATGATTTGATTCAATTTGTGCCTTATGGAATTAACACAGAGATCAAGATTTTCTAACTTTAAATGTTCTACTAATATCATTTGTTGTAGAATTTATGGGAAAATGGACCTGATATCATTTTGGAAAGAAAATTCAATTTGTGACATATAATTATCCTAGTTACTGTTGTAAGGATATATTATGGTTAGATGTTATTTTTTCATAACAAGGAAAATAATACTAAAAACTGTCAATTTTATTCCATTTTTACAAAAGTTCTCATATTTGTCAATTTTTTGACAAGATTTTATAGCAAAACAAAATATAGGCACAAGAAAGTCTGCTAACACAGTCAATCCAAAAAAACAAAAATCAGGTGGCAATAAACTGGGTAGAAATCTCACAATCAAATATGCTGTAAATAGTAACCTGTTTTGACAAATGAATTAGAACGTATAGTTTTTGAACAATCTGTTAACGTTGGGATAAAATGTCATTTATATCTTTTGATTGCATGTGTCTGAGGACCTTAAGTTTTTAAAAGAAATTGAGGAAAAATTGTAAACAAATAGAGCACTATCCAAATTTTTGAGATTTTTTCTTGTTGGTTCTCTTGCAAGAATGTAGCACTTACTCAGTTATCATGAATTTTGGATGATAGTATTAGAATTAATACAAGCCTGTACTGATTTGAAAACCTAGTTTTGCTAATTAAGACAATACTTGATGTTTCTACAAATCAGCATTTTGATTCAATTAAGGATTCAAAAATTCAAAACCAAATCATGAATATTTATAAACATTATCAATTTTGAGTAAAAATGATATTAACGTCAAAAATTGAATCAATCTTCATTTTCCTCTCGGAATTTGCACCATGTATTAGAATTAATACTATCGTACCGAAAGGGTTAAGACAGTGGTGCTCAAAGTGCGGCCCTCCAACACCCCAAATGCAGCCCGCAAAAGAATTTGGAGTGCAAACCACTCAGTAGGCCCAATTCGTTCAATATTTACATTTTTTCATCGGCTTTCATATATTTTTCATCGATTAGTTATTCAAAAATTATAAAAGATAGCTCACAATTTGCATCTATTTGCAGTAAAAATAACAAAACAATGAATTTAAATTGTAAAAGTAGGGTGTAACACAAAGTTCCAGAATCGGTCGGTGTGGCTTTTATTTCTCAGATTATATTCTTGTAAGTCCAAAACAATCATGTTTCCAATTTTTTTAAAATTTAGGCCTCCCAACAGACCACACAAGTTAATTAGTCATTTAGCCTTAATTTAGGATTTGTCCAGAAGAAGTAATGATAAACCTGACAAAAATGTGGCCAATATCAATTGAATGTTGGAAAATTAGTTGGACTTTTAATATTTGATGCGTTTCAGCGGAATTTAAGTCTGAGGAAAATTAGGGAAAATTGAGAAAATAGTATTTTAAGTTTTCATTTTACTTCATAAAACAAGAAAATTTGGACTTTGTTTCTTGAATGGCGCACTTTTGAGACACTTCTTGAATCTGAAATTTTGCATAGGGCTTCAGAATTTAGTTTAGAATTGAAAGAACCACCGCTTAAATTTTAGAAAATTTTGTCTCAGACTTAAAATCCCCTGGGACGCCTCATTTTATCCCATAATAATCATTATTTGAAATCAAAATAATCTTTTTTCTCATGCATAAGTCACTAGCATTGATCACTTCTTCTGGTCATTCATGGAAAATGTGAAATTTTAAGTAATACATAACCAAATTTGTATAGCCTGTTGGGAGGTCTAAATTTCTAAATTTTTTCAAAAAATGATTGTTTTGGACTTCATAAAGTATAATCTGAAAATTAAAACCCACACTGATCGATTCTGGAACTTTGTGTTACACCCTAGTAAAAGATGAATGGATTTTGAATTTGATTGGCTGAGAAGAAGCTCTGAACACATGGTTGTCATATGTGACACCATATCATATAACCAGATGACTTTGTAATTTTGTCATTTTTGAGATATTGATTGAATTTGATGAGAATACTTACATCCTACATGAGACTGAAAAAATTACTTTATTCTGTTGCTTGAAACTTTAATAATTTGAATTATTTTCATTACCGAAATTTTGTTTTGGCGAATGTTTACAAGTCAAATTAACACAACAAATTTTGATTTATTTTTTGATTTCAAGGTGATGCTTTTGACTTTTGTATAAAAACAATTTCCACGTGTGTAGAAAGAGGAGAAAGTCTCACTCAACTCTCAAGCATAAAGCCTGGTATGAAGTAAACAGAAATTATGAAATAACTTGAAAGTTAGGGACTTTCTATGTTTTTAGGTTATATGGCAAATAGGAAATTAAAAAATCTTTTGATTCTTCATATTTCGTGATAAATTCCGTTTTTCAAAAATTCGGAATAACGTTCACAATTATTTTGCCGAGACCACCTTTTTTATTTTGGAAAATACTAAAAATTATGATTAATAAACTTGGCGTTTTATTTGATAAATGTCATTAAGAATATCCAATTTCACTTAAAATGTTGAAAAAAGTTTACATTTTTCCGTAAAATGCCATTATTTTATAATTTTCCTTTCCCTCTTTTTTATCGCTTCTCCTGAAAAAAGGCGTGTAAACAAAGTCGTCTGATTACATGTTCTTCTGCCTCATATTATGATAAGTAGTACAATTATGAACATGCTGGAAAGGCATAATTTTCACTGGCCCTACTCAGTGGGACATACTCTACAAATTTATAAAATTTTCATGAATAAAATGATTTCAGCAAAGAAAATGTGAAGTTAATAAAAAACTAAAGAACGTTCTGAAAAAAAGTAGAATTATGTTTTCTATCATATTTTGGAACTCAGACATCCTAAAAAGATGTTTCAGATATCAAAAAATTTCTTTAAATTTAAGCTTTCCAACAGTAAGCATAGCTTTCCAATTGGCTAACTGCTTTTTGAGGTATTGAAACAAACGTGAAGGCACTCAAAGTATAGAGTAATAGTGACTAAGACAAAAAATAACTGTTTTTATTTTGAATCAGGTGAGGAAATTATTGACATTTCTTAATAGATGTTATGTTTCAGATACTTGTTGTGACATGGAAAAAGTTATATATTAAGATAACAAGGACGCACTCCGTCCTGGACCAGGCGGAAAAGATTGGACATATAAGTAAAGATTGGACAAAAGTTGAAAAATTTGCCAAGCAGGACGAACGACATCTTGTACAACTTTTACATCATTCTTACAAAAGCAAAAATTGTAAAACATGCGTAACTGAAGGTTTTGGGAACA
>JAOWAT010140107.1:0-10045 GCA_028571025.1 Longipedia americana
CCATTTAGAAAATTTCTATCAGAATCCAAAAAATAACCAAATTAACTGTTATTATCTGAAAGGATGTACATTTTTGACAAATTGAAAAAAAAATAAAACGTGAATTTCTCAGATACAATTGATTAACTTGAAAAACCCTCTCGGACTCTACCTAGTATATAAAAAAAAAATTGTAGGTAGGGTCCAAGAGGGTTTTCCAGATCAATCAATCATTTTTGAGATTTTCTTGTTATAATATATTTTTGATTTGTCAAAAATGTACATCCATAAAGATAATATCAGTTAAGTGTTTTAAGAAGGGGTCCATTTTGCCCTGGTCTACGATATTCAAGCCAAAAATTAGATTTTGTATTATGAAGTTTCGCATAATTGAAATAATGTTTATCACTCTCAGTTTGGAAGAATTTTCTTTGGCTTTTGCGATTTTTTTCTTTTCATAAACAGTGTAATTGTTTCACTATATGTCGATGAATTTAAAGCATTCTAGAAATCTGTATTTGGCCGTTTTTTCGGTATTTTGTCTCAGATCTGAGCATACTTAGCGTCAGTTTCAGGAAAATTTTGAGAAACATTTGTTTATTTAACACCGTGAGAACGTAAGATTTTGAATCTGAAATTCATTTACATTTTATATGAGGTGCCCCAACGGACTTTTGAAATTAAAAATTTTGCGCAATTTTGAGAAAACGACATTTTAATTTTTCTGTTATGTAGTGATTTCATTGAAAATCCTATGTTGAACCTCAATTTCCGCATAGAGGAAAAGAGATATTTGAGTCATTCTTTTTGCACATAAAAGATAAGTTTTAGCTAAAATTGAAAATTGGGGGACCCCAGAATCACAAAATTTTGGATAATTTCAAGAGTCCGTTGGGACAACTCATATCTTTTTTCTTCTCCATTTCCAGGGTCCAATGAACAAACGTCCGAGCCAACAGGGCAAAGCTCGCCCCGGCCAAGGCGGCGGCAATCAGCCCCAACGCATCATCACGGGTCTCTCCATCCAGGAAAATGTCGTTCTCCACCAAACGGAAAACGCCTGGAAGCCCAAAGTCAGCGGCGGCGCGGAAAACGGCGAAGTGGATGAAAACGCCGATTTGAAACGGAAAGTCAGAAGTATTTTGAACAAGTTGACGCCGCAAAAGTTCGAGACTTTAGTCGAACAGTTTGATGGGCTGCCGATTGATTCCAGAGATAAACTCACTGCGTGCATGGAGCTTGTTTTCGAAAAGGTAAACAAGATGTACTCTTAAAATAGTGGTTCATTGACCTCTTGTTTTATCAAATATTCAAATTTTCGTAATTCTAAAAGATGTTCATTCAACGTTCCACCTTCAATTTTAGGCGTCTTGAGTGTGTTATCTTGCAATAGGTAAAATAATGTCTTTTCTTTTAATTATTAAATAGTACTGTCAACTGAGTGATACTGATAGTAGAAATTTGCCTAAAAATCAACATATGCAAGAAGCATCTTCATTAGAGGTCTTGATCTATGGAAAACGGAAATGAATTAGTCACATTTCTAAATGATGAAAACTGTTGTTCAAGATTCATTCTTGATATGTTCGCATTCCTGGTTTCTGAAAACATTCCCGTCAAAGATTTCTTATTTTATTCCTGAGTGTCATTTTTACAACTTTTCCATTCTTCTTTCCAGGCTGTGGACGAACCCGGCTTCTCCGTGGCCTACGCCAAGATGTGTCAAGTCCTTCAGCGCAAGAGCATCATCGACCCGGAGACCAACGCGCAGGTCAACTTCCGCAAGCTGCTCATCACTCGCTGCCAGAAGGAGTTCGAAAAGGACTACCTGGACGGGATCAATAAGGAGGAGTACATGAAGAAGATTGAAGAAGCGGAGAATGAGGATAAGAAGAAGGAGTTGAAGGCGGAGTGGGAACATAAAGAGATGAAGGCCAGGAAAAGATCGCTAGGTAAGGCATACGGGCTTGATTAAGGTTGAGGAGCTCCAGTGGTCTTTGAAAATTATTTTTTTTTGAAATTTTCAGAAAATGGCATTTCAAATTTTCTGTTATGTAATAAATCCATAGAAATTACTATATTGAACCTCAACTTCCTCATAGAGCAAAGGAGATAATTAGATAATTCTTTTTGCACATGAAAGATAAATTTTAAATATAATTGAAAATTGTAGGCTTATAAAATGTCAAATTTTGACTAATTTCCAAAGTCCATTGGAGCACCTCATATAGGGTGGGCAAACTTTTTGAGACAATGCTTTTTTTCAAATTAAGCAAGGTTGCTCAATTTGAATTTCTTGGTTGTGAGGCTCTAGACTATAAAGTCTTTGGACTTTTTTAAATTTTCATTCTAAATCAAGAAATTCAAAACAAGTAACAAAGCCCACTTGGCACACGGTACAAGAACAATGTGTGAGTACAATTGGAATAATGAGGATTGTAGCTTTGAAAAGGACAATTTTAAGAATTTGTTTTCTCGTCCTTCAAAGTAAGTTCATCAAAAAGTAATGAAAGATTTAGAAACTAGAGATTTTTTAATTTCTTAAGCACCGCTTAATTTTTCCCTCACGTATCTTGAAGTTACAGAAAACAAATTCTTAAAATTATCCTTTTTCGATGTAACAATCCTCGTTTTGCCAATTGTGTTCACATTTTATGAATCTTTATCAAAAGCATTTCTTACATGATGAAATTTTTGCTCAGAATGTTTCTTGAAGACACTCCATCTTGCATTCCTGGTTTCTGAACACAATTCAGTATCATTTCTCAAATTTTCTTTCGATTTTCAAAAACTAAAAATGTCTCTCTTGACAGGTAACATCCGTTTCATCGGCGAGCTGTACAAGCTGAAGATGTTAACGGCCCGCATCATGCACGAATGCGTGAGAAAGTTGCTCCGCGCCACTGATGAGGAATCCTTTGAGTGCCTTTCCAAGTTGATCACTACAGTCGGCAAGGATCTGGAGATGGAGACCAAGGATAAACTCAGAGATGGAAAAAATGCGGTAAGAATGAATTGTGAATTGCATTTTGCAGTTTTGAAGAAAAGCTTTTGTTATATGAGGTGCCACAACGGACTTTGGAAATTAGTCAAAATTTGGCATTTTTGAATCCTACAGCTTTCAATTATTTTTAGAAAAAAAATATTCAATTATCTCTTTTCCTCTATGCGGAAATTGAGGTTCAATAAAACATTTTCAATGGATTTGCTACATAGCAGAAAATTTAAAAAGCTGTTTACTCAAAATTACGCAAAAAATTGATTGACATAGTCTGCTGGTAAACCTCATATCTTGTCATTGGCCAAAAAATCAAATTTGGTGGTGAAAAATTGGAGTTTGATACAATACATTTCGAGTGCATTGCATGAACAGCCTATACTTTGCTTTTGACTGGTTAACCCTAATTCACATGCACTAATAAGGTTAGTTAAACCATTCCATGACGAAAAGGCTATTTTACTTTTGAAACATCTTTAAATTTGATAAATTGCAGGGTTTTTTTATTGATTTTGAAGGTAGCTTTTTGAAAATAATTCTCAATTTTGAAATTTTTACTCGTTTTTACTTTAAACTGTCTCAGTTTTGCAAAAATTTGGTTTGAAGATTGAATTCCTTGTAAGTTTATGAAAATTCTCTCAAACATTTCTATATTTTGTGCAAATTAAAGTCAGTAACTATTTTCGTGGGGAAAGTGAATAAGTCTGCCCATTCCTTTTAAAACAGACTGTTCCTAAATTAGATGGGTATCCATGGTGTTCAAAAGTGAAATATCTGCACGACTGTTGGTCCAGAGTAACTGGGGCGATTGGGGTCCTACATTTTGTTACCTATCAATGTATCTTGATACCAAAGACTCAAATACGGCCCATCAGTCCCTGGAATTGAATATTTTTCAAAGAAATACAGGATTTTGTCAATTTTTAGGCTAATTTGAGAATTTGAGAAAACATTGAAAATTGAGAAAATCCTTTATTCCCTAAAAATATTCAATTCCATGGGCTAATGGGCCGTATCTAAGCTTTTGGTAACAAGATACATTGACAGATACCAAAAATAAGGCCCCAAAATGCCCATAGTGCTCTGGACCAACAGTCGTTCAGAAATCCCTTAAAATGGCCTATTTGGTCGTCAGAGATACCCGTACAAATCTTTTGTTTCATGAATTTTTATCATAAATATTCCTTACATGATGAAATTTTTGCTCAGAATGTTTCCTGAAGACACTTCATCTCGCATTCCTGGTTTCTGAACACAATTCAAAACAATTTTTTAATTCAAATAAATTCCAAATATTTTAACATTTTTCTCCATTTCAGGCTGGCATCAGCCCACTTAAGGTGTACTTCGACGACATTCAAAATATTGTTGACCACAAACGCTCCAATGTGAGCGCCAACGTTAAGATATCGTCGCGTATCAAGTTCATGTTGGAGGACGTGATCGATTTGAGGAATAACAATTGGGTGCCCAGGAGAGAAACGGCCGGGCCAAAGACCATCGATCAGATTCACAAGGAGGCAGAGACAGAGAAGAAAAGGCAGCAGTTGGCGGTAAGTGGAAGATGTCAATTCTCGAACTTCGCTCTTTAAGAAATTCATAAAAAAACCTGTTTCAATTAATTTTTTACTAACTTCACGTTTTCTAAAACCAAAAACTAAGGGTAGTTTTGGAAACTATAGGATACTTTCTTATCCTCCCTATAGGTAACAGAACATTATTTTTGGAGTAAAACTGGTGATTTTGATGAATGTCATATTTTATCCTTTTTGGACAAATTTTGCCCAATCAAAATTTCTACAATGATGAAATTTTTGCTCAGAATGTTTATTGAAGACACTCTTTTGCATTCCTGGTTTCTGAATACAAATCAAATCAACACGAAACAATTTTGCCCCCAAATACATTAACAAAGAACTAAAACACTCTTCTCTCTCTGAACAGGATTTGGTGACCAAGAACATCCCCGGGGGCAATCGCGGCGGACCGGGCAGCCAGAACAGAGACATGAACATGGATGGACGCAAGAGGTCCTCCCGTGGACCACCCCAACATGGACAAGGGGGCCAACAGGAAAATGACGGATGGACCAATGTGCCAACCAGGGCCGCTAGGTCCAATGCATATGAAAGGATTGATACAAGCAAAATCAAAAATCTCGGCGCATCTAAGGTAAGCCTTGTTTCTACTCCCTATATCCCAAACTAGTGAATGATGTCGGTATTAATTGAAGTAAATTTTTCCGTGAAACTGCACACAGCAAAAGATATTCACAATCTATTTTGGGATGGATGAAGTACATTTCAGGTTGAGTTTCTTAGTTTCAGTTACATGGAATTTTTCAAAGGGGAAATTTCAATTGTTTTTTTTAATTGGTCATAAAATCAAAATTTCCCTTTTATTAGTGTCTCCTACGATTCTCAGCAAAGGGTCTCAGGATTAGCTTGGTTTTTATTTTTTAAAAATTTGGCTAAAACCTGGACAAAAATTAGATATATTTTCGTAAAAACTAGAAATTAGGCGAAAAACTCAAGGTTTACCAACTCACTCTCAAAATTTGGGAAAATGTGTGACGTTAGTTCTAACAAAATAAAAACGAACAAGCACGCACCTAAATTACTTTTCAAAGGGCTTTCGAACATTTTTTGCATTCAATTAAGGGCAGAAAACGTTGCCAAGTGACACATAACTCCCTGAGTGCAAAATACGTTATTTGAAGCCAAAATTATTACCGCTCCTATAAGTTAAGATACTGTTTATGTAGTACTATCTCTGTATCAAAATAGATTATGCGAACGATTTTAATTGTTGTGATGTGTTAAGTTTCGCAGAATATTTAACTTCAATGATTTGGGAAAGCAAATTATTCTGCTAAAATTAACATCACATCAATAAAGACCATTAGGCTAATCTATTTTGAGACAGAGGTGGTAATTTTTTTCAATAATTGTCTTAAAAACTGAACTAAAAATAAGGAGATAAAAAAGCACTACAGTGAAAATTCGACTATCTCCGATAATCAAATCAATCTCAGATTCTCTTACATATACGAAGAGATCAACCTGTAGTCAAATATTTTTTCATTTTTTGCAAGTTTGAAATGAAGCACTTCAATTCTTCTATAGTACTTCTATAGTACTTTTTGAGCCATTTTACTTCATAAACTAAAACGAAGTGCTTCATTTCAAATTTGCAAGAAATTAAAGTGTTTGACTACAGAGTGATCTTTTGGTATATGCAAGAGAATTTGAAATTGATTTGAAAATCAGAGAACATTCGACTTTTTTTACAACCTTACTAAAACGCAAAATCTAGAAAATTACAAAATTTTACTCATTGTCAATCTTTTCTTCCTCCCTTCAGGTTGACGCTGACACGATTCAACTTGGCCCCGGATCCCGCGGCAAGAGCTGGGGCATGGGCAGTGCCGGCGCTAGACTATCTCAGACCAAGGATGACCACAAATCCCAAGGCGGCATCGGAACCCAAATGAACCGCTTCGCCGCTTTCACGCAAGATAGTCAAGAACCAGCATCGTCGATGCCACCGCCCTCACAGGCGCCAGGCGGGTATCCGGGAGACACCAGGAGGAATCAGTCCAGGGGCAGTCTGCCGCCGTCCACCCGGGGCAGTAGGGGACCGTCCATGGAAGATGAACGCCAGAGGGCCATTCAGGTAAGCCCTATCCTCAAAATCATACTATGTCCCGAAGGCCATGATGTTGCTTGGGCAACTTTTTAGAGCAACTAGGTGCCTCAACAGGCAACAATTTGCTTCAACTTTTTGTTTGAGTTTCATTTCAGGAGTGTAAAATATGGAAATCCAGTGTTTATATTCCTGAAAGTCTTTGGAGATTACACATCTGTTGAAAATTGCCAACAATATTTGTTGTGTGGACAATATTCATGGACAATGTCTGCTGTTGACGACAATGTTTCCCGAATTATTAATAAATAAAAATTATGGAAAACATCATTGTGAACAACATACATTGATGGAAACAACAAATATTGAGGAAACAACAAACATCGTTGGCGATAGAGATATTCACCCTTAGTAAAAAGTTATCCTGTGCATGTTGTGCTTTTGCGGAATTTGAAAAAGTCTCACATTGGAGTAACTTTTTTTCCAATACAAAAGTTGAAGCAACTACTTGCCTATTGAAACGTACCTGGGCCTTGAATTCATATTTTTACAATTATCAAAAATTTTCATGATGAAACTTCTGCTCAGAATATTCCTTGAAGATATTCTATTTTGCATTCCTGGTTTCTGAATACTTATTATATTACGTACTTCTATTTTATTTTATTTGAAAGCATTAATTTCACCGAACAAAATTTTAATTATCCTCATTTTCTCTCTTCAGGCTGTGAAACAACAGAACAACAAGACGAACGGACCTTCCTCCCGTAGCGGCTCCATGACCGGAAGTCGCGGCAGCAGCAATAACGTCACTTCCGGTTCCGGTCCTAAGCAGGAAGTGGATGAAAGCGCGGCTGCAGCGGAACAAGCTCAAAAGTTGATGGGTCAAAAGGGTTTGAGTGAAGGGCAAGTCGAAAAGGCCATTCAATCCGTGATTGATGAGTTCCTTCATATGGCTGATTTTAAGGTGAGTTTTGCCGTAATAAGACCTCATCTTTTATTTTTAGTTCAAATTTTATTCGGTCCCTGTTTAGGCTAATCTTATATGTTCATTTTGTTAAATAATCAAGGTGCTATGTCACCGAAATTTTAACATTGTGCACCATTCAATCCGGAGAAGACAAGAAAGTCTGGACTTCAATAAAAAAATCAATTTCAATTTGAAGTAAAAATATGAATTTGAGAGTATAAACGAAATGATTTAATGTTTTTCTGGTCTCTATGACAATAACAAAATTTTGAAGTTCAAACTTTTTAAAATTCCTTGCTTTCAGGCTTATTTTTTCACCGTTTTTAGACCACCCCTAGATCTAAAAATCTCGTATTATTGAGTTTTTCATTTTCAAATTGAGTTTTATCGTTTTCTTATTGAGTTTTCCAAAAATTTAAATTCAATTTTGGGGGAAAATTGAGTTTTAATCAAAATTTTGATAAAAAAATCTAATAAATCCTACAAAAATGGCATTTATCTTCAGCAATTCTGTTCACTATGATCAAAATTTTGCAATTTAACACCAAAAACATCCTAAATCTTGCCAAAGCAATGCTAAATTTTGGCATTCTTGACACTTCTTCAGAGTTTTAGAAACCATGAGGATCTAAAAATCTCGTATTTTTGAGTTTTTGGCTTTTCAAATTGGGTTTTTGGAAAAAAATTGAAATTGAGTTTTTGGTCGTTCTGTGAAAAAATAAGCCTGGCTTTGTCTACTTTTTAAAATATGTACCGGAAAAATGATGAATTTTGTGCTCAGAATGTCCATTGTGAAGACACTTCATTTCGCATTCCTGGTTTCTGATAACAATCCTTTGATCAATTTTCATTACAAAGATGGCTTTTCTTTTCAACGACTAATTGCGACATCCTATTCTGCTTTTCCAGGAAGCGACTGAAGTCCTCTGCGAGCGCCTGCACCCGACGACAGCTGAGACCTTCGTGACCCTGACGGTCAACATGGTGCTGGAGAAGAACAGCAAGTCCAGGGAACTGATCGGTCAGCTCATGCGCGATCTAGTCAAGGCCAATATCCTCCTCAGGTCGCAGTACACCAAGGGAATCAGCGCAGTCACGGAGTTTGCGCCAGACTTGATTATTGATATTCCCAAGATTTGGGATTTCTTCGCCGAGATTATAGGTGAGCTTTGCATAAAATCTCTTGTAAGGTTGAATCTCTCTATGGAAGTGTTGCCGACGCAGTGTTGCCAGCAACAAAAAAGAGTTGCCGACGAATTTCTCATATCAATAACTACCATGATGTAGTTTCCCGGATTTTTATTTTTGAATTAAAATTCTCGGCTGGCAACACTTTTTGTTGCCGACAAAACTTTTCATCGGCAACACTTTGATAGAGAGAATCACCCTTAATGATCAAATATTAGAAATTAAAGGGTGTAAATTTAAACCCGAGTGACTTTAAATGATATACTCATTAGGGTCTTTTCTTTACATCAAAATATCGCTTTGTAATTGAACACGTTAATTTTTGAAAGTAGAGGTAAAATGTTTTTCTTGAGCCATTTAATTTTTTATTGGAAAAAAAAATAAAAAATTGTGTAATCTCCAAAGACTTTCAAGAGTATAGTCGATAGATTTTCATTGTTGGTATTCCTGAAAGTATTCTGAGATTACACATTTTTGACCCAGAACTTCCAAGGAGATCTTTTGGTGAAATTTTCAAAACTAAATTGAAATTAACGTACAAATTACAAAAACATCATTTTAACTCTTCCCTTTTTTCTCTTCTTGCAGTGCCTATGCTTTCTGACGGAACGATATCCTTCCGCCCCTTCCTGGTGGAGACCTCCCGCGCCCTCATCGAGCCCAATCTGGCCGGCATCTACGTGGCCACCATACTCAAGAAGATGGTCAGTTCCAGTGAGAAGGGCCAACAGAGGGTCCAAGAATTCTGGAGAGCTTCCAGTCTTGAGTGGTCACAGTTCCTACCCAGGCAGGACATCATTCAGACGTTCTGCAGAGATAATGTAAGTACAGGAATCTCACCCATTAACGACACACTTTATTTTTTGAGTTAATTTTGAACCAATTAATAACATATCAAAAGGACTTACTGTATTGAAACGTCGTTTTCGAGGAAAAAGTAGAATAAAATTCCCTAAAATTTTGATTATATAAAGTCGACATTCTTTGTGAAAAGCTCTGTTATGTGAGACTGCTGAGCTCGAAACATTTCCCGAAACATTTTATTTCTGAAACATTTATTAAGTAATGTTTCGGAAAATGTTCCGAGCTCAACTGTCGCACCTTACAGTTCTAAAACATTTATGGTAAAAATATTTCTCAGGTACTTTATTGTAGTTACCAAGAAATGGAATCAGATTTGGTCTCCTGCGTTTGTTGCATACAGAGATTTGCCTCTAAGAAAGAAATTTGACAACTTATTTGCTTGCTTAAAGGTCTTATATTAT
>JAOWAT010140217.1:0-10040 GCA_028571025.1 Longipedia americana
AATGTAATATCCTTATAAAATGATGTCAATGATTATTTTAGAATGGATATTGAAAAATCTATGGTTGCACTCGCGGTTAAGCACCGCATGGTTGTGGGCTTGTTAGTAATAGCACAATGTGTATGAACAATTTGTTCATAAACAAATGCACACACGCACTTTCCCGGATTTTTAAAGTAATTGAGAAAAAATAATGTTCATGAACTGAAAAATGTGTTCATGAACACATTGTTGACGAGCAAATTTTGTTCATGAACTCATTTGTTGATGAGTCACAAATTGGGCCTAATACCAATGTGATCCATCTTCCTTACCTTTTATTGTCATAGAGCCTCGTGCTAATTTGCACATTCATAACTTTTCTGACATTATTGGGACAACTCATGGCATTTAATTCTTCCGAATCAAAACGAGGAGTGAGCATCGACACGAGCACGGACAAGTAAGGAATATTCTCCAGGAGCTCCTCCATCGCATCACAAAACTCATTGGCGACATTATCCGAATCCGTGCCCTTGTCCACGTCGCTTTTACCGGATTTTGAAACCGTCTTTGCTTCCTCGGCTAAAGTGTGGAAAAGCACGAATCTATCTTTTTCAGGATCGATTTTTGAGAGTGCCTCTTTTCGGAAATCGGATTTGGGTGTGAGCATGATAATACGAATCGGTATTCTTAGATCGGCTTCGACTTGATCTTCTTGAAGGAAATCGACGATTTGGGGTGGGCCGATGATCGTTAATCGTCTGGCCGATGAAGGGGCGATCGACGATTTTGATCGTGGTAACGCCGATTTGGGTGTTGTACTTGGATTGCTGTTGCTATTGCTAGATGAAGATATGGCATCGTAAACTGTTGTCTTCTTAGGTGGGTTTGATGGCCTGAAAAAATTCTCAAAATTATAAACTTGATCTAAATGTAAAAGTGAAATGTACAAAATAGAATAAAGGTTAAACAGGCTTTTTTCACAAAATTTTTCAAAAACTGAGCCGAAATTTTTCGAGAAACTGAACGAAAATTGCAGAAACTCAGAATTACGAGATTTCTCCCTGTAGCTTTAATTCAGAATTTTCAAAAAACTCACCGAAAACAATGCTTTTGCCTACATTTTAGGCACATTATCACTGAGTTTCACATTTTTATTGAAAAAAAAATGGCCCTATTTAACATGAAATTGTCAAACACTCGTAAAAATCGGCATAATTTTCCAAAAACAATATAATTTTTTTTTGAAAACTGAGCAAAATTTTTTCCAAAACCTGAGCAAATTTTCCAAAAACTGAGCTCAAAAATGCAAAAACTCAGAAATACGAGATCTTTTGATTTTGGGCCAGGGGACAAATCGGTGAAAAAAAGCCTGTTAAAATGGTCCTCTTAAAAGATAAAATGGGCCACTACAATATTGATTCATCAATTATCAATCTCAAAATGAAGCATTTGATTTAGTTTTGATAAATCCAGATCCAGTTTCCCAGGAATAGTATCAATAAAGATATTTACTTTCTCAAAATTTTGGAACCTGTGGAACATTTTAACTTTTTTTTCCAATTCGTACGTATATTTAACATCCTTGAAGAAAGCTTTTAATTTCAGTTTAACTTTTACATAGAACCCCCCCCCCAAAAAAAAATTCCTAAAATATTCCCAAAAACCTAAATGATCATTTTTCTTTAGCATTAGAATTTTAAAGGCATTGTTTCATAGCTAATTTCCATTACTACTAGTATTACTTTAGCTACTTAAGTTTCTATAAGAAAATCTTCACACCTAACATACCTTTGCTTTTGAAACTTGAGTGGAATCTTTGTGACCTCCCTGGGATCTCTGGTCTGTGGCCTCCTCAATCCTCCACCCCCACTCGATGAATACGAAGACCCTCCTTGGCCCCTTCCAACAGACGTGAACATCGTCGTAGTTGTACTGGTAGCCGTCTGGAGCAATCCTGGTCCCATGCCAGAGGAACCAGAAAGCTTAGTATCCAGATTCCCTCCTCCTCCTCGGTGATATGGCTGATTGGAGGAAGAAGTGTGGTTGTGGTGATTATGATTGTGGTGGAATCCACCTACTCCTCCTCCTCTTGGGGGTGGGATGTGAATGTGGGGAGGTTGCGTGAGTGAGGGTTGGGCTGTATTGGCAGGGTGGTGTTGCTGGAGGTGGTGGTGAAGTTGATGCATCGACTAGAAATAAAGAAAAAGGGTTCAATTTAAACTACACGTACAAATCGGATGAGGATACAAAATTTCTGGAAATTTCATATTGCTCAGTTTTAAAACGAAGAATTTTGCCTGAATTTTTCCAAAATGTTTACTTTCTGTTTAACTGTATCCACGCTGACGACAAAAAATTGTAGATTTGCCTTGATAACCAGGACCAGGATGGTATGTTCTCGATGTTGTTGAAATCTTCCTGAGGTGGTTTGTATTTAAAGAATTGTAGTTGATATCCTGAGAGTTCTTTTGGCACTAATGTTCGGTAAAAAATCTGTATTTAGCAGTTTTGGCAAAATTTTGGGACATTACGACCCTAATTTTGAGAAAATTTTTGAAAGTTTTTTTTACAATTTTCACTACATTGGAGATTGAAAATTCTGAGTTTCTGCATTTTTTCTGAGTTTCTCAAAGATTTTGGTCTGAGTTTCATCAAAATTTTTGTCAAAAAAGCCTGTCTATTACTATTAGCCATTATTCTTAGTTTGAACAATTAGTTTACAAGTATGGAGTTGCTGCATAGTGATTTAATTGATTCCGAAATATTTGCATTGACACACCTGGAAACATTATGGCCACAATTTTTAGGATATTTGTTGGACAAAGAGACTAAACAGTTCAAAGGGAATGGGAAACAGGTAGATCCTCAGTTCATGAAGGAGGCTCTAAGTGTAAAACAGATTTACAAAGAAGCATCCTCGGCCATACAGCACTTCAACTATAAAAAAGCCAAAAATCTAGTTGAAAAATTAGAAGAATATTCAAGAAAAGTGTTTCATTTAGTTAAGAAATTCTTTGACACTGATGTTGACAAACTTACAAATTGGTTGTTGTTTATTCAGTTTAGAATTTTGGCATCATTTATGATAAGAAGTATAGGAAAAACAGAAATGCTTACATCAAGTGAGATTGAGAAGGAGCATTGTTTTGAAATTGCCAAATTGACTGAACTGTTCACAAATGAATTATTGGAATATGTTAATGAAATCAAAAGAACAAACATTGAAAAACTTAAGTGCTTGGTTTTTCAATATCAATGACACAAAGAAATTAGTTCAAAAAAGTATCAATGACATAGATGAAAAAACCAGTCGTTTCTTGAAAGTTGTTTACCCGTTTTTGTCTGAGCATCAAAAGTGGACACATTCCAAAACTCCTTTTGACTATTCAAATCTCAAAACAAAAATCAGAGTGCGTCCAAATTTAATTCCAATAAGGCAAGCTTAGACCTTCAAAGTAAATCGGATCCTGAATCTGGTCCTAATCAGATTCTAAATTACTCAATTTTTTTATGAGCATCAATTTTATAAGCATCAATGCCCTTCATTTTCCAAATTCTATTTAATAAGGATAAGCATCATATTTAGTAAATTTGGGAAGGCTTCGGCGAAAATTTCTGATGTTTATAAAAAAAATTGAGTGTATGCTATGCAAGTTGAAAACAAGTCGCGACAAATCTCTGTAGCGTTTTTCGAGGAATTCCAGAAACATTTTTTTCTTCAAATTTTTAGTGTGTTATTTTTACATCATTCATTGCCCCTTCCCTCACCCGTAGACCGTACTTAATTTTGGAGTTCAGTGTCCCTTTAAAATTTGAAGGAAATCTATTTTTAAAATTTCTTAAAAATTGCTACACATATTTTGTCACGACTAGATGAACTTTGCTACACATATTTGGATCCGGATTCAAAATCTGATTTATTCGTAGCCCTTATGCAACCCAAGTCTCAATCTTTGATCTACCCAATGGAAAGGTTTTGCTTTATCGTGAAGTGATCCAAGATGACCTTCAGGTTGAGCCAAAAGAACGTCTGGTATGGAGTGTGCAGGGACAGGAGGTTGTCTTAGAAATTCTAGATCCATCAAAGCAAATGGAGGTCATGATAGATCTAACTTTTGTCAGGGGTTTTGCAGATATGATTGACAAAAATGATGTTGAATCAAAGGGTATGTACTAAGTAGTGTAATTAAGTACTGTAACTCTAAAATCTCATTGTGGTAACTTTTGGACAAAACTATAGACACTTTTTTTTAAAATCAAATGTTTCTGATAATTAATTTTTTTATAATGGCTCATTTTTCTCCACAATTTTTATCATGATTTTGGCAAAACTCATACAAACATGTTTTCGTAAAACTTGCTTAAATTCAGAACGCAGTGTCTCTCTATTGTGATAATCCAGCTTTTTTAAAAGTTACTTTTAAACTTCTTTAGCATTTTTTAAAATGTGAAAAAAATCGGACAAATTAGGACATAAGAAATTATTTTTTATCAATTGTTACTTTTCCCCACAATTGTAGTAGAGATCACCTTGGAGAAAATGTCTTAATCAAATTTAAATATTAAATTACTTTTAGATTATTCAGATGACATTCCTCCGAATGGTTCCAAAACAGCGCTTGAGGCCATTGAATTTAATGAAACTGGGAATGTCCCTAAGGATGTAGATGTAGTGAAAGCAGAATTTGGGAACATGTATGAAAGAAAAAACAAAGAAGAGGATGTGATAAAATCAGAATTTGGGCAATTGCCAAAATCAGTTCCAAAGCAATTCATAATTGACGGCAAATTTCATTTCACAACTGATATCCACGCATTACTAGGGTATGGAAGCTATGGGAATGTCTACAAAGGGGTAAACCAGGAAGACATGACACCAATTGCAGTAAAAGTGATCAATATGGAATTTGAACATTTTTGTAGAACAGAACTTGATAGAGAAATTCAAGTAATAAAGTTTGCTTCAGAATCAAATCACATAGTCAGATTTCTGGCATATGATATTGATGAAACACTTGAAAAGGCTTACATAGTCATGGAGTATTGTGAAATGAGTTTGAAGGATTGGATTAAAATAAAAAAGGAGGAGGAGAAAAACTTCAACGTGTCTAGTATTGCTTATATCCTTCATCATATTGTTTCTGGCCTGCATCATTTGCACCAAAACAAAATTATTCATCGGGACATAAAGCCTGGAAATGTATTGATCAAAGTGAGAAAAAATAGGATAGATGAAGATAAACTAAAAAAGTGGGATTTGAGTGATGTTGGAAACAAAATCTTTAAATTAGCTGATTTTGGTTATTCAAGGTTTGCTCCTATTGGAAGCACAATCACTCGCTACGGAATTGGAACCGATGGATATATTGCACCTGAAATCAGTGCATATGATGATTTTAACCCGTATGGGAGTAAGGCTGATTGCTATTCCATTGGAGTAATGTTTTATGAGCTATGTACATTAAAGAAGAGATTTTCTGAAGAATTGAATGAAGATGAGAGAGCTAGTGTTATTGATAAAGACATTATCAACTTAGAACTTAAACATCTAATTAAAAATCTGGTGGCAGATGATTTCAATACAAGGTTTGATGCCAATGATATATTGAAGTATATCTTGTCATATTATCCTCATGTGACACAAGATTTGAATAAAGTATGATCATTACGACAGTCATGAGTAAATCTTTTTCTATCGAATCTCAAACTTTCACCCTCTGCTTCTTACCTGCGGATGAGTAATCTGCGGCGGTGGATGTGCTGTAGTCTGCATGAATTCCGTTCCTGTTCCCCCTGCTCCCCCAATGGGGATCATCAATTGGGGCGCCCCTCCTCCACCAGTCTGCTGACTGGGATCCCCCAATTGGATTTGCAAATGGGGTGGAGGGAGGTGGTGATGATTGTGATGATGATGGTGGTGGTGGTTGGGAGGGGGTTGGTGTGGGACGAATTGTGGTGGGACTGGTGGGGCGGTGTGGATGGGGGCTGGTGGGGTGGTAACCCATGATATGGGTTGAGTTAATAGGCTGGGTGATTCGGGAATTTCGTTCATTACTTCTTCCGACCAATCTCCTATTGCAGCTGAAAAAATAGAAAAAAAAAGCGATCAAAAGTAAGGCTCGGACTAATTCATGTTGTGAAATTCTAAAATCTGCTCATTTGTACAAAAAACAAATTGCTGAAGAAATATTTGAAAAAAAAGAAGGTAATGGGCAGTTCTCAGCACTAAAAATTAACTTCAATGAATGGGGCATTATTAAGGGTGAATCTCTATGAAAGTGTTGCCGACGAAAAGTGTTGCCAGCAATAAAAAAAGTGTTGCCGACGAATTTCTTATATCAATAACTACCACGATGTAGTTTCCCGGATTTTTATTTTTTAATTAAAACTCCTCTCGGCAATAAAAAAAGTGTTGCCAGCAACACTTTTCGTCGGCAACACTTTGATAGAGAGAACCACCCTTAGGCTGCGTTTCAGTTCAGATTTTTTGACATGTTGCATAGAAAACATTGCCGAGGCAACAAAATTTTTAATTCTGGGAAAGTTCATACAGTAAACAGGCTTTTTCACAAAAAATTTCAAAACTGAGCGTCGATTTTTCGCTGAAAACTGAGTGAAACCGCGAAAACTCAGAAATACAAAAATTCTAGATTTTGCGACATCTAAAGCTGAGAAAAAAAGTCGCGTATAGCGTTCTTTTATTGCATATTTGAACTGAAAATCGACTATGCAAAATTTTTTAAATAATGTCTTTAAAGGCAGACTGGCGTGAAATTCTTTATGTACTAATTTTGTGTGGAAAGCTTTAAAATGACCTCTCATAATACTTGGTTATGTTTTTGATAATTTATTTTTGAAAAATACCCTAAAATTTAGGTTAAGAAATGATGGTGGGTGGCAACTCATTTTAATTTTTTGTTCCAAAATAGAGGAAGGACTTCAGTTTCCCGGAAAATTTCGATCTCACTGTGCAACAACACTTCCTCTTTTAAATGCATAAATTTAAATTTATATGCAACCCACCATTATTTTTTGAACGGAAATTTATCATTTTTTTATTAAAAAATTAATGTTCTAAAAAATCAAACCTTTTTTAGAAGTCATTTTACAACTTTTTACACAATATTTGCTCGAAAAAATCTCACGCCAGTCTGCTTTTAAAGGATGTCTAGGATATTTGAGGATTATGTTTCCTTTCCTGATACTGCTATGGCATTATTTCATCTACATTGTCACAAATGCAACGTGTACAAAACCTATGACGCCTAAATTGTCTGTCCTTCTTGGTCCTCAACAGGAGAACGCTGAACGAAAGAAAGAAACTGATCAAATAAATTCCATTTTAAAAGAAGAAAACGACAAACGAATGGCAGAGGCAAAAGCGCTCAAGGAGAAAATGGAACGCGAGAAGAAAGAACTCCAAGATTACCTGGAAAATGATGCCAAAGGTGGAAAAACAAGCTCTGAATAGTGATTAACCCTATTTCACCCACGTTGGTGGTACATTGCCTGAAATCTAGAGATGGAAAAATTTGGAAGTGGATTTTCTCAGAATTTTCACCTATGCTGAGGTTCTCAAATTTTTTCTCCAAGTTTTTTGGTATCCAAAATTGTTGGGATCAACTTTCGTGCAAAAATTCCCATAATATTAAGAAGACAAAAAACACTACAATGAAAAATCGCCTATCTTAAGTTGTTTTTCTTATGCCAAAAGATCAACTCGTAATTAAATGGAATTTCGTTTTTTGCCAAAACATGTTCACGAAAGCTACGTCGTCTATAGAAGCAATTTTTACTTTTTGGGCCATTTTACTAAATAAAAAAAGGATGCTTTCGTGAACCCATGAAAGCAAAAAATAAAATTGTATCTAATTACAGGATGATCCTTTGGTACATAGAAGAGAATTTGGGCCCTGTTTGGAAGACCCTTCAACATTTTTTGGAATTTTTTCACGAAAATTGAACCCCAAAATTTTGGAGACCTTAAAAGCTCAGACAATTTTTGAGCACCATAGCATTAGTCAAAATTCTGACAAAATTGACTCCCATTTTTTTTCATCTCTAGATTTCACGCACTGTAGGTGATTATGTATCACTGACACCTTGGGTGTATAAGGGTCAAAAGAGAATTCTCTGTCAAAGTCTCTTTTTGGATGTCAAAAAGGCTATTGTATACGAATCCTTTGTTTTCTGTATCTTCAAATCGCTTGAAAATTCTAATTAACTTAATCAATTTCAAGAAAATCTAAAAGTACCAGAAAAACTAATTGGCAATTATTTTCCTTGTACAATACCATGAGGCTTTGAAAATCTAGAATTAAGGAACCAGTAAAAATTAATTGGAAGCCTGTACTTTTACAATTCAAATTAACAATTAATTAATATTCTCAGATTTAAACAAAGAACTAACATCCTAGATGATCTTTTACTTTATCAGGCTTTTTTAGCAAACTTAGATTTGTTAAATCATGTAAAAATCTGTATAAGGCAACTTTTGTGATGAGCAAATTTTGCCTCACTTTCAGCAAAATTTTGAGAATTCTTTGGATTTTTAACTACTTTTAAAGGCATTCAAAAATTCTTTGTTTCAGCAAATCTCCTCAGTTTCGCGAAATTTTATTCTCAGTTTCAGAATAATTTTCCAAAAGATATGTCCGTTTATGCACATGTAAGCATTCCCCTGGCGCATTCACCATAAATGAACGATTTTGACCCTATTGTTGAATGTAAATTATTTTTTGGTTTCCTAAGTAACCTTTAACATCATTGAGCCCCTGCATGAAAGTCAGTGGAATACCATTTTATGAATAAAAATCATGCCAACTACAATTGCCATGAAAATCGCAATATTTTTAGATTTGTAACTCCATTTTGTCTCCTTTCTTTTTCAAGTGCCTTTTTTGTAAGAAGAAACCATATCTATTCTGTGTTTCTCAATAGGATAGGAATTGAATTTAGAAATAAATCTTGCATTCCTTTTCATTCATTTAAGTTCAAATTGTATTTTGTAGAGCTTTTGTTAAAGGGAAAGAATATTTTCCAATTTCTGTAAAGTATCTTATATTATTAGGGTGTAACACAAAGTTCCAGAATTGATCAGTGTGGGTTTTATTTTTCAGATTATACTTTTTGAAGTCCATAACAATCATTTTTTGGAAAAAATTTTGAAATTTAGACCTCCCAACAGGCCATACAAATTTGGAGTTGTATTACTTAAAATTTCAATTTTTCATGAATGACCAGAGGTAGTGACCAATACTGGTGACTTATGTTTGAGAAAGAAGATTATTTTGATTTCAATTAATGATTATTGTGGGCTAAAATAGTAAAAAGTCCCACTAATTTTCCAACATACAATTGATATTGGCCATATTTTTGTCAGGTTTATCAATACTTCTTCTGGACACATACTAAACTAAGGCTAAATGGCTATTAACTTGTGTAGCCTGTTGGGAGGTCTAAATTTCGAAAGTTTTTGGAAAAAATTATTGTTTTGGACTTATAAAAATATAATCTGATGAATAAAACCCACACCGACCGATTCTGGAACTTTGTGTTACACCCTAGTGATAAAGAAGTATAGAAATTTAGTGATAAAAATTTTATTTCAGTTTTGAGAACTTCTAATCGCCGGATTTCTCAATCGTATCAGAGAAACACTCTTAAAATGTTGTTTTCTCAAAATTGCGTGAAAATCTTAATTGCCAAAGTCCGTTGAGACACCTCATTTCATAGGCATCTATTGCAACGAGCTTCGTATTAACCGGAATTCAGTAACATCTACGTACCGGTAAATAATGCAAAACATTGCAACAAGAAGAGAAAGAGAGAAAGAAACAGAACATCAAGGCTTATTTTTTGACACTTTCCCCCTGAATTAAACTGTGAAAATTTTTGTATTTCAAGGTTGTTACATATTTAAGTTTAGGAAAATATCAGTATGGTCCAAATTTATTGCCATTTTTTGTTTGCCTGCTTAGTTTTCCAAAGTAATGCTTGAAGAATAGATTTTTGGGCAATTTTTTGGAGAAGTGTCAAAAAGTCATCTTTCAAAA
>JAOWAT010140328.1:0-10037 GCA_028571025.1 Longipedia americana
AGGATGCAGGAGATATTTGCGGATTCTGTTCCTCTCTTCTCTTCTAGCTTTTACGGAATTCATTGTCAATCTCACACTTGGTCCCTTGTAATATGCACATGATGCATTTGTTACAAATGGTTTCTTAGCTAAAATATGTGGAAGAAATGATTTATTAACTCATTTCACGCAACTCATGTTAGTTTGTTTGATGCACATTTGAATTTCAAATGAGATAATCCAATAATATCAAACAAAATACATAGATATCCAAAAATTTGACTAGAGTTTTGAAAAAAATATTTGTAAAAATACACATCTGACATAGAATGATCTTTTAAAAATATATCATCAAAAGGCATCTCTTTAGTCAACCGTAAAAGGTTATGAAATGCTTGTTAAATCACTTTTATTAGAATATCAACTTACTTTCACTTTCTTTGGTTTTCCTAATGTATTCATAATTTAGGTAGAAACTCTTTCACGTTTTCCTTTATTTGAATTATGCCATTTCTTTTTCTTTTTCTTCAAACGAACATATTTTCAAACGTCAATTTTTTAATTTCTTAAATGAGAATTTCTGAATTTGAAAGGAAATATATTCAAACATACATGAGCTCTCGTGTGGTGTTCCTTGGGGTGCCCAATTTCCAGGATCTTGTGAAACCTATTTATTTTATTTTATCTGGGGTATTTTGACTCTTGCTTGGAGAATTTTTTGTACAAAAAGGCCAGGAAAGTATTTTTCTTTCAAAGTGGCCATAAATGGGATCTCAAGAAAAATTACATAGATGCATATTTATTGTATCGCTGTTACAGCTTTTATGGTTAAGTTAATCGTAAAAAGCAATTAAAATTTGTGAATCGCAGCAAAATTTAATGGTGAAAAAACCTTCCCAGAGTCAACAAAATGTCAACAACATTTCGAGAGATGGAATCAAAGTTAGAAGGAACATGAAGTATATGGATTGCCTCTATTAAACTATGGCCCAACTTTAAACATTAAAAACTACAATTTAGGTAAAAGGAGAGAGAGAGAGAGAGAGAGAGAGAGAGAGAGAGAGAGAGAGAGAGAGAGAGAGAGAGAGAGAGAGAGAGAGAGAGAAGCATAGCAACGAGAATAAAGTTATGTTAAAACTTTAGAACTTTCTTGATAATAAACACAAAGAAAGTCTTTAATCATTGCAAAGTTAATACCAAAGAAGTAAATCAGAGAATAATACTGAGCATTGAAAAGATATATATATTTTACCAGGACAATTTTCTTTTTTGTTTTTTGACAATTATTCCTCCCTGACAAAAACTTCTTTTGTCCTTTATTTTGCAATACAAACAGGTTGCACAATATTACAAACTTTTACTGTTATTACTGCATCGGTATTATCTTGAGCACTAAAATTAATGTGACATGTAGAACAACATTTTTGCAACACATTAATTCTATTATACTATATGTAGCAATTATCTTTTTAATTGTCACATTTGGAGAAGACTCTCAAGGTTTAAACTTATTTTTTATTCTTTTCGTACTCCTCGGTTCATAGGGGCAAAATTCCTTGAAATTAAAACATTTTGTCAAGATCCAAAATTTTCACATTTTTTTGCCTATTTCTAATGAAATTTATACCGTATGACAGGCTGAATCGGTCCTAACGGGGTTGAATCGGTCCTATGCCCTTTTGGAAAATTTTTCATTGATAAATCTAGTGGAACCCTATATTGATAGATTTAAGTGATTTTCATCAAATTTTATTTAAATAGTTTTTGAAAAAATACAATTTTACCTGTAGGCTGAATAGGTCCTAAGATCATTTAGTTTTTGAAAAGTGGCTTAAAACCCTAAATATAACAAAAAATTCTTTCTTCCACAAATGGTGTTCATTTTAGTTGATATGTAAAAATTTTTAAGAACAATCATGGAATTATTTCAATTTTTATTTTTCGTCCATTTCAATAAATTGATGTTAGGACCTATTTAGCCTACTTCAATTTTCTTACAATATTCAGACTAAAATAAAAGTTTCTAAAAAACTACTTGAAAATTTGAATTTTTGAAAAAGTCGTCAAGAGATATACCTTTAAGGAAGTTTATTTCCAAATTTCATGAAATTTGGTGCATAGACCTCAGAGGTATGAGCAAATCAAAATGCAAAATAGGACCGATTCACCCTGCCACACGGTATCTATTTTGGGACTTTTCAGGCCATTTTACTTCATAAATTAAAGAAAAATGTTTTAATTTCTAATAATATAAAATTAACATTTTTGAATACGGCCCATGAGGATGATCTGTTGGTATGAAGAGAAAGATCCTTAGATATACTCTTTCATATTAAGCATTTCATTTAATTTAAACCCTTACTCACACAAAGTTATTTACTCATGTATGCTAAATTGTAGAAATCGGAAAATGTTCACATTGATCGTTTACTGCTCGTTTTTTTTAATTTGGGGAGAGGTAGTGACTATTTTAAATTTAATTATGGGAAAGTGTAATCTGCAAACAAAATATTGTAGTTTTGGGGTGAGAAATTTCTCACTGTAATGTATCATTGAAGTAAAATGTTTTTTTTTTTTAAATTTCAAGCTTAAATGGGAGAAAATTTTTCGTAATACTCATGTTCTTGAGATAGGATTCTGTTGGAGAACAAACAGCTTTGTTATGAGACAAAATCACAACAAGGCCCGTAGTGTGTGTTCTAGGATGAACTTGCTATGAGACAAAAATTTCAACATTAGCCCTTAGTATGTGTTGTAGGATGAACTTGCTTGGGAGATTTCAACGATTTATCCTGCAAATTAGGGCAGTACAGAATTCCTTAGTCTCCATTGACAGGTCGAAAATTTGTGCCATTCATAGTCTCTATTCCCATTTTGTGCAAAAAATTTTCCTAAGCAACAAAAATGCAAATCCTCAGGATAAAGGGAGGGTGTATATATGGTATTGAAACAGAAATAAAATCACTTCAATTATCAAGAAAGTGCATAAATGTAATGTTGCAAATGAAGCAAGTCTTATTTTGAACTATATTAATTGTTTCCATGCTCAATTTTGGATCTAGTTTGAAGGTTTTCCATCATATCTTTAGCCAAGATGAATAAATTCACTCAAATTCAGCTTATTTTGAAGAAAATTGGACAAAAGGGGCAATTTTTTAAAAATAAAAGTTTTTTACATTTCTAATTGTTTAATTTTTACCTCAGTTTTGGGGTGAGGTTTTAGACGAACAAAGCCATTTTAATAAAGAAAAAATTTAGATCAGGATAAAAGAAAAAAACGTATATTTTTAAAATTCTAAATGGAACAATGTATAAAGTTGAAGAAAAATTGGAAGTATGCTTCACAAATTTGCTAAAGTTTGAAGATTTATTCCAAGTTTCCATGTTTAATGATGAACTGTTCTATGAAAGCATTCCAATCTATAATAGAGTTTACTGTACCCGAAATCTAGAGATGGGAAAATTTGGGAGTCAATTTTCTCCCAATTTTCAGTAATGAGGTGTTGATCAAATTTTTTCTCCAAGCTTTTTAGGTATCCAAAAGTGTTGGGTTCAATTTTCATGCAAAAATCCAGAAAAAAATGAAATCCCATATTATTGCCCACATAGACTATACCAAGTCAGAAAGTACCTCCAAAACGAGTCCTAATAGTTTTCTATGGACAATAATATGGAATTTCATTTTTTTGGAATTCTTGCATGAAACTTGAACCCAACACTTTTGGATACCTAAAAAGCTTGGAGAAAAAATTTGAGCACCACAGCATTTTGAAAATTCTGAGAAACTTGACTCCCAAATTTTTCCATTTCTTGATTTTGGGCACCGCACTGTATTTAAGTTGTTACCATCAAAAAAATTTTTTAACCACCGAGGGGTAATTTGGACAATTCTTGTAAGAAATGAGAGGAAACTGAAATAATTTAGGATAATAAAGAACAAACAAATAAGTGTTGCATTATTGTTGTTGATGACAATAAGTCAGGCTTTTTTGGCACTTTGTGGGTCTCCAATGTGTCGTGCATTATAATTTTGTATTTCTTACTGTAATCGAAGTAGCTTTTTTAATCTTTAAAAAATTACAACAATAACAATTAAAATTGATAGTTCATCTATAGTATTTGTGGCAGCTTTAAGAGAAAATCACTTCAGATTTCTTCCTTGTTTCAAATTTCCTTTAAAATGCCTAGCTTTTGTTTTAACAAATGCCTAATTTCAAAATTTTGAGATTTCCCATTCGAAGTTTTAGGATTTTTTGTTGTCCAAAATAGAGCCCTACAATTGAAGTCTTGTAAATGACGTCTAAATGTCAAAATGATTATCAGTGGGAGATTTTTCAAAGACAGTAGTCTACATTTTCATGTGATTGCAAACAACAAATTCATGCATTTTCTTGAAGTACATTTAATATCTTTTTGTGATACGTGCTACCATTAATATCTTATCCAGTCTCTGTGATCAATAAAGCTTATCATTCATTTCCATTAAAACATTTTTCATAAGATTCCCCCATAATTGGCATTAAAGGGAAATAAATGTTGACCAATATCAAGGTGTAATAAATTTTTTAATATATGAAACACTCAATTTTTCAATTTTCCACCTTTTTTAATAATTTTTGAACGTTTAGATTGATTTTCCAACCAATTTAATACAGTCATGAAATATTCGCTATGCATTAAAATGCATAGATTCATTTTCATTTGGACTTATTCTGTGAACAGTTGAAAAATCCTTCTATACTTTGAATAGTCAGTTTATCCCATTTGTAGTGTCCTTTTTAAGTCTATAAACGTAACCTTTCTTTATATGCACCCAAATATGGTCATATCAAACTAAATCAATACTTATATGAGAATACATGTGACATTTAGAGGGGAGGGTGATATTGTTGATACATGATTATGTTTTTTATCCTACTACTTTACCATGTAATAATCACTCAAAACCTTTTTTAATTATTTCAAAGAAATGGCAATTTGTCCTTTGCCCATGCGTGATTACCAACTTTTGAGGTACAAAAAAGAAATCAATGTCCGCTCTTTAAATTTGGATCTTTTCAAAATTTCAATTTACTTGTATTATTAGGCCGTTTCAAAAAAATTCCAAAAAATCCTGGTCCACAGCAGATTTAAAAGATTTTTTCACGGTAAATCCAAAATTGGTTTTATTTTATTCCAATTCACTTCATACAAGTACCATGCAACAAGCTCTTAAAATTTACTTTATAAAATGGGGCCTTATTAAAGACAGACTGACTCAAAAATAAAAGTCCATAAATTTGGTTCAAAAAATTTTCTGATAATTTTGGCAGCATCTTCAACTGAATTTGTTTCATAGAAAGCCAAAATTATTTGAATAATAATTTCCAAAATTATTTAATGGGGGACAATCAATCAGAATTTATGCATAGAAGCAGAGGAAGTTTTGACACATAATCAAACATATTTTCCGGGAAACATTAGCAAATTGAAAAACCTTCCTCTAATTTCTTACATAAATTTTGAGTAGTGGTCACCCATTAAATAGTTTAAACTCAGATTATTTTGACTTTTTAGGGCATAATTGAATTTGAAAATGATAACAACAAGGTTATAATATATTTCTAATCGAATTTGCGGACTTTCGATTTTGGGTCAGTGTGCCTTTAAACTATTTTAATTAGGTCCAAAAATACAAAAAATTGAGCAAAAAATCAATTTTTGAGCTTGCTACCTCAACGCAAAGTTATTTAAAAAACATGCATTTTACTTAATAAATTGGCATTGAGGAGGCATTTTTCTTAATATCTTAGCATTGAGGTAGCAAGCTCAAAAATTGATTTTTGACTCCAATTTTTGGATTTTTGGGGTCAAAATACAGGGATCTTGCGATTTATGGACACTTTTAGGAGTAATGAAATTTGTCCGTAAATCGCGAGAAATTTACTACATAACAGCCTGAAAATGAGAATTTTTAAAATTCAATTTCCCCAAGTTTTAATTTTCGTGTTTTTTATGCAGACAGACTGTTTTAAAGCATTTTCGTGAAAGTAGGATTTATTCTGAACATAGAAAATTTAATTTTTGCTTATAAAACCGAAATTTTCAAGATTTTTTGACATTTTTCAATAATTTTTTGTCCGTAAATCGCAAGAATTTGGGAAAAATCTGTCCGTAAATTGCGAGATAAATTTAGTAAATGGAGTAGGGAGTACCCGAACTGTCCGTAAGTCGCGAGATGTCCGTAAAAAGGGTGTCCTTAAATCACGAGACCCCTGTAGTTAAATCTTGAAGGAAAATTGGGGTTCAACTCAATCTAAAATTTTGTGATACACCCTGGTGTAACTGAGGAAAGTAATTAGAATCAGAAGGTCATTTCATGCCCCACTGCATAGATCAACAAGCATCTGTTTGGAAGTCTTTATTTGGTCTTGCTTGAACCATGTACCAATAACATGGAAAAGGAATAACTTAATAAATATGATTGTATTTACAACTTTCATAACACAACGTAAATAAGCAAAGAAACTATGGCAGAAAGTATTGGAAATTTATAAGAAGTTATTGTACCAAAATAAAGGAAGCAGAAGAATCTTGAAATCACACATAAAAACTTTATTTGGGTTGTCTCATATATTATCCTTGAAACAGATGTGCAACCAATTTAGTGTGTTTCTTCTTTAAAAAAGTATTCTTTGATTTGATATTGCTATTTGTACCCCCCCCCCCACACACACACACACAAAAAGAAAAATCAGAATGGGGTGGATAACATACTTAACTGATATTCTCCGTAAAATTGTGCAAAATTAGGGTGTTACTCAAAAATGACCAGATGCAAATATAGCTAAAATGATTAGGTGGATTGCTTTTCTTTTACAGAACGGGGCAAAACAATCCATCCAATCCTTTTAGCTATATTTTTGTCTTACTCTTTTTTAATTACACCCAAATTTTGTTCACTTTTACACGGAACATCAGTTAACGCATGACAATCGTCCTGATATTAGAAAAGGAATGTTCTGAATTTTGTAGCATTTCACTAGCAAAAGAAATTTTCAATTATCCCTTCTTGTATGCGGAAATTGAGAATTAAGATAGAAATTTTCAATGAAATTACTACATAAGTGAAAACTTAAATAACTATTTTAGTCATAGGAAAAAGTGTGGGAACTTTTTTTCATGATTTTCAAGAAATCAGTTTTAGGCCCCGAGGGATCATTTTTCCACGAGCTTTTGGTGAAATCGTGGAAAAAAAGAACATTTATTTCACGAATTTTTGGAAATCATGAAAAAAGTACTTTTTTCATAATTCACTACATAAAAATCATGAAAAAGTACTTTTTTCCAAGGAAAAATATTCGACCTTTAATCATGATTCGCTTCATAAAAATAATGGAAAGAAAGTAAGTCATTATGAAAATGCTGTTTTCTCAAAATTACTAAAAAATTTTATTTGCCAAAGTAAGCCTTTCTTGAAGCATCACCAAACAAATTTTGATAAAATAAGTGAAATTAGTTGGTTGATTGCAATTTTTTGTATTATTAATTTGCACAATGTCTTTCAGAGTCAAATCAATACCAAAATCTTACCTTGGAATTCATGTTGGGCTTCCACCCTCAACATTCCCAGTTTCTTCAAGATCATAAACATGAGCAAACACATTGATCCAGTCCATATGATATTTGTCACCAATCCGATCATATTCCAACCCAAGCCAATGAAAGCTTCTTCAGAACCAGTCATGAGAATTCCATCCTTGCGGAAAATGTAAACTGATATCACACCGAGAATTCCGCCTACACCGTGGACTGGTATCGCGTCTAAGGGGCCACAGTCAATCTTGTAACATTCGTGATGTTAAATGTAACATTTGTTACGTGTAACATTTGTGTTGTTTGTGACATTTTTTTACATCTGCATGTAGTTTTGTAACTTTATCAGAGGAAGCAGTGCACTCGAGAATTAAAATTCCTCCAAATTGCGTCCACAAACCAAAATGTTACGCAACAAAAATGTTACTTCCTCCATTTCAATTTAAATGGGGGGGGGGACGATGTGAGTGCTGCATTTTCCCGGAAAACTTTATTTCTGTGATTGCCTAAAACATTCCGGGAAATAGCAACATTCACATCATTCGCCCTATTAAAATTGAAATGGAGGAAGTATATACAGCAAATGTTATGCATAACATCACATATGTTACGAGCTCGACTGTCGCACCTAAAGGATCGTCAATTTTGAGGACTAACAGGATCCAGTTGGAGAGCAGGAACAACGGTCCAGCCATTGCTCCAACGATAACGGCTGCCCAGGCTGGAAACACGGGACAGCCTGCGCAGAGAGCCACCGTGCCGGTCAGCGAGCCGTTCATGGTCAACAGAAAACTGTAGTTGGCGCCCGTTCCGGGAATAATGGCGAATTTGTTGAAGATGAGCGTACTGACGCCGGCCATGGATGTGCCCAAGGCCGTGTTAACAATGGCTGTGGCTATGCGGATACCATCGCCTTCATGTGATATGCTTCCCTGGAAAAGAACATTTACTTGAGAATGCTACGTATCTTTATAGCGTTTTTAAACCTTTGAAAAAAATATTATCAGGTAAATTTTGATATTAATGTGTAGGAAATTAATTTATTTAGTGATCGCAATTTGTTTGAAAGAAAATTTTAGTTCGGTATTTACACTATTTGCAATTTTCTCCCAGTTATGTAGTTCATTTATTTAGTTTCCTTTTTTGCTCAGTTTGCCCATAGATGGCGCCACTCTCTCTGAGATGAAAAAGGAAGAGACAAGTGGCAATCAAAATGAAACAATGGAAAAGAGAATTTTTAAGGGGAACTTCAAATGTATGCAAAAAATAATGAAATTATTGCAAGATCCCAACTGCAATTAATTTAAATATTTCAAATATAAATCTTCCACACAGATTTATTCATTCTAATTACATTAATGAGCTGATAATATTTGTATCAAAGTACTATCCTCGCCTATGAAGTGAGAAGTTTTGTTTACTTCTCCTTCACTAATATTCCAATGCCTCTAATTGCAAAAAGATCATACGTAAGCATGTATATCTCTGAGCATATCAAATTGAACAAGCCATGACTGAACTTTATAACACTAAGATGGCAAAATTATTTCTGAAATGTAAGAGGGAAGGATCCTGATTTGTAAACTTTTAAGTCTGAATTTGACTCTCTTAACTTTAGGATTAACCAGTGTTCTGAAGGCAAAGCCTCTTTTTGGGGGCATTTTCATGTGACACTCCGATATAGTTCAAATGGGCGTTTATCACAGTTGTGTATTCTTTTGGTTCATTAGCAATGGATGTCAAGTGTATTAAAGTACACGTGTCTTTCATTTCATTGCAAGTTAGTAAAAGAATAATTTATTTCTTCCCAATACCATGATAATGATGATGATCCTAACGATGATGTTGATGATAATGAAGATGATGACAATTATTATGATGATGGTAATGATTATGATGGTGATAATGATGACAATGATGATGACAATGAAGATGGTAATGTTATCGGTTTCGTTAAATACTTAAGGTCTAAATTACTGGGTTCCTTACTTCTGAAAGAGTCTCAATTTATTACGAAAACTAGAAACGTTTTCTTGAGAGCAACCTTTTTCTTTCTACTTCTCAAGTCACCCTTATCTTAACTAAGTAAAAGCAACATTAGCTGCTTTTTCAGAGAATCACTTATGAGTGGTTTGATTTCTATCTACCTATGCATGCATAAGTGGAGATTCATTACAATGCAGCTGTTTATAATTGAACCTCTTTCAGAAGTGTCGACATTTCATAATAGGAGTCATTAATATGCAACAAGACCAATAATGATTATGATGATGATAAGGACAAGGATGATGATGTCAATGATTATGATCATGATAATGACAAGGATGATAATGACATCAATGAAGATGACGATGATGATAACGCTGCAAATGAATGTGACGATAACGATGAAGAAGAGAATGATGGAGAAGATGATGATGATGATGATGATGATGATGATGATGATGATGATGATGATGATGATGATGATGATGATGATGATG
>JAOWAT010140550.1:0-10036 GCA_028571025.1 Longipedia americana
TCATCATCATCATCATCATCATCATCATCATCATCATCATCATCATCATCATCATCATCATCATCATCATCATTATCTTCATCATTATCATCATCATCACGGGAAGTTAAGCAATTGCCTATGTTGATAATAATTTTTCAAAGATATAATGTTCACTATCCTGAGAAAAAATTCCAAACCGATATACAACCATTTTATCCTTTTGAAAGTCTACTTTTGCTGGCAAAAAATTCATTTGTTACGATGCTTTTCTGGAAGATATAAATTTTACGAAGATTGACCAATATGCAATAACCACAAGTTATACAGTTCCTCAATTTATAGAAATATTTAAGAAAGCCTGAAAATTTTTTTATCCTAAGCCATTTTTTGCACAATTCAAATTATGGTTCCTAATCTCAACAATTTAAGTTTAGCCCTTTTTATTCTTTATTTCTTTTTTATAAACCATATTGAACCATTTTGCAAAAGTTAAAGATCAGCAAAATCATTTCACGGATTTCAAGTTACAACATCGCTCGAAAATGTTGGTTGGTTGAGATAGCACACTGCTCTAAATTCGGGTTCGGGTAACAAGAAATGATTCTGGTATTTGAGACGCTCCAGCGGATTTTCAGCTTGAGAGAAAATTGCAAAATTGAGAAAATTAAATTTTAATTTCAACATTTTAATTTCAACATTTTACTTCATAAAATGATAAATTTTGTATTTTGTTTCTTCTATGGCGCACTTTTGAGGCACTCCCTGAGTCTGAAATTTTGCATGGTGTTTCAAAATATGTAATATATTTGTAGAAACTCCTGCTTAAATTTTTGAAAAAAAAGATTTCAGGCTGAAAATCCCCTGGAGCACCTGAGTTAGGTTTGGAAAATTTTACTGTGGTTTTATATAAAAGTAATGAACTTGAAATTTTCAGCAATTATAAATTTGAATTTCTCAATTTTATATAAAATTTTCATTTTCAATAATATACAAAAACCTTCAGTGATTTTATTTGGGAAGAATTTGGATTCCAAATTTACAATTTCCAACTGCTATTGGTGTTAAATTTCCAAGTGGTCACTTTTTAGAATTCATTTGTAGAATGTATAATTTTGTGTGTGTGCCTTAAGTATTGTGAAAAACAAAACTTTGTCTTTTTAGGATGAATAAAAAATTTGGACCCTTCCCTTTGCGCTCATTTTATTTACCCTAAGAAATATTTTCGAGTAGTGTGTGTTCTGTTGAAGTGCATCTCCGAACAGATTTTGATATCCCATAAACCGAGGAGAGAGGATTTTCCAGATCTGTTTTATATTTTCATTCTGTTGCTAGTACCAAATTTCAAATGGATAAGTAAACAAGATTAAAAGGATTCCTTCTCTCTCTTTTAGCACAGAAGAAGATAAACAAACAAACAAACATACAAAGGCCAAACAAATATCATGTGGCCTTCATGCCTAAGATATAAAAAAGAGATATCCACTATTCATTCACAATGTCATTTAAGTGTCACAAAAAGTTAATTAAAAGCAACTTGCTTTCTGAAATAAGATGGTTTTTTCAAAATTGAAAATCTAATAATTTTGGCAAATTTCTCACAATAAAAATGCTTCAAAATGAGATACTTCTTACATTTGAATTTTGATCCAATATATTATGAACAAAGTTAACAAAAAATTATAATAATGGTAAGATCTTAGATAAAGGCAAAATTGACCATCTGAAAAATTTTCAAATTTCCTCATTGAAAACTGCATCCAAATTCAAAAATTAAGGGGCATTTTGATAAGCTGAGTTTCTCAGCTTCTTAAGACACCTTTTACTTTTGTCCAATTAACCATTACTTGAATTTCTCACGTAATCTTGGAAAAAAATTCCAATTGGATAACAATGTGTGCTATAAAATTATAGCGATCAAGATTTCTTGGTTTTGAAGATCAAATGGATTTGTTTAATCCAGAGATTGTAATAAGATCATGTTCTAGATTCAATTCAAATATTTATTTAATTTGAAAAGAGTATATCTATATACATAAAGCAGAGTTTGAATTTTGTATGTTCCCTAACTACTCCTAGGTCCTTTGACCAATCTTGATGAAACTTTGCATGTAGATTTGGAATGGCCCAAGGAAGGTTTTAAACCAGAAAAAGAAGTGCTACCGGAAGTAGGATTGGAAAAAACGGAAGTGCTTAATTTTGGCCATATTTGCTTAATATGCGATATTTCGGCTTTTCATGATTAACTCATGAAGGGTACAAGATACAAAAATCTTATAAAATAACTTTGGACCCAATTTTTTCTACAAAACTTTCTTATTTTATGCATTTTAATTATAGGAAGCATCGTTTCTGAAATATCAAAGAATATATGTTTTGTTACTTAGTATGTAGAGAACAGTTTAATGGGCATAAAAAATTACTTTTCTGCTAAGTAAGTAACTGATTACTTTGTATGTAAATAAAAGTAAGTAAGCAAATACTTTGCATCAAAATAAATAATGAAGAAGAGTGCAATAAGTACCAATAGCAAGAGCTCTGCTCAAGGTCACGGTAAAGACTGAATTATCGGTAGTGAGGGCTCTGCCTGAGCTCTTGGTAAAGATTGAAATATCAATAGCTACGGGTCTGCCTGAGCTCACTGTAAAGACTGAAATACCAATAGCAAGAGCTCTGCCCGAGTTCACTGTAAAATACCGATAGCAAGAGCTCTGTCAGAGCTCAATGTAAAGACTGAAATATCAATAGCAAGAGTTCTGCTTGAGCATACGGTAAGGACTAAAATACTGGTAGTGAGGGCTCTGCCCGAGTCCATGGTAAAGATTGAAATATTGATAGCAAGGGCTCTGCCCGAGCTCAAGGTAAAATTGAAATATCGATAGCAAGGGCTCTGCCCGAGCTCACAATAAGACTGAAATATCAAAAGCAAGAGCTGTGCCCAAGCTCATGGTAAAGACTGAAATACCAATAGGGAGGGTTCTGCCCAAGCCCATGGTAAAGATGCTAAATTTGTATGAACTTTCAAAGTGATACTGCCCTTTTCCCGAGCAACGCCGGTATACTCCACTAGTTATTTCATATTCAATGTTCTTCATGTTTCTATAAGAATCTTATCCTAAATTTCCCCTTTCAATTTTCCTTATAGATGAAATGTTGTGTAAATGAGAAAAATTGGTAGATTGGTATATTCAATTGATTCATTTCTTTTGGAAACACTTACAATTATAAAAATTACTTTCTAACCATTCTAACCAATGTTTCTAACCATTTAAAATAGGTCTTATTTCGTGTTTTTATGAATTGATATTCATTGCTCGAAATGTCAAGAATTGAAATAATGACAGACCACTGCAGACTTTGTGTTCAAAATTACTTGGCAAGTAGTACATATGCAGTTTGCAATCATTATTTTGTTAATTAGGGTCTTCTGAATCCAGAAATATACGTCTGGCCACTACAGGTATCTGCTTTTGGGCGCAATTCTAAAAATACCCCCCAAAAATCATAAAAAATGGTGATTTTGATGAATTTTTCACTTTTTTGCATTTTTCCTCAAACTTTTTACAACAATTAGGTAAAGGCTGCTCCTGGGGCTAAAAATTTTCACTTAAATAAACATTTTTATCAAATCAATAAGCAAATATGATAAAGTTTTATCCTGCTGGCAATATTCAGATTTTACTTCTGTGGGGACTGATTTTGGCAATTTGCCTACTCAAGAAATTGACTTACAACAGGATTTTTTGCAACTTTTTCACCAAATATTGGATTTGCAGATACGACAATTATTGGGTGTTGTAGAGGACACATTTACTAACTCTTTGAGGCCATTAATTATGAAATTCAGGCATATGTAGAAAAAGCCAAGTATATTTGGTTAAAAGCTTGTCATTTTGTGAGAGTGGGCTTCCATCAAAAGAGAATTGTACCAAAAGCAATCATCAAAGTCATCAAGGACTTTGTCAAACCATAATTCATGATTTTATGATTTTATGATTAATTTGATTTAGCTTTGATGATGATATATATAATCAGGCTTTTTTGACAAAAAATCCGAAAACTTGGCGAAATTTGTGAAAAAAAACATTTCTTAAAAACTGAGACTCATATCATCAAAAACTGTGATTTACAAAATTTCTCCAAATTTGCTTCATTTAAAACGGCATCAGAATGAAAGCCTGCGAGCACAGGTTTATTTAAATCTCTCCCTATCCAGGTCCTACGCCTAGTCCTGTATTTTACGCTCAGTCAATGATTTGAAGTGCTCACAGAGGAGCACAGACATAAAGGCATGATAGTTATTCTCAAAGTAGGGCTGTAAAAACGAAAAAAATAAAAATTTCCCTAAAATCCTTTTATTCAATGATCAAGTGTTGTAATACAAATGTGTGGAGAATGTCCAAAAATATATAATAAAACGGACATTCTCCATACAACCTGGTATCAGAATTATTAAGTCCTTAAATAGTTACATCGTTGTATTTGAGCTTCTAGTTACTTTCCATAAATAGAGCCAAGATTTGAATAATAATTATGACAAATTTGGTAACAAGGCCTTGAATGAAATAAATGTAGCAGCTAAGATATAATTTGCTTCTTAAAATGTGAAATCAATCAAAGTTCGATTATTTGATGCAATATTTGCAATTTGAATTTAAACAATTTTCCAGCACCCACTATCTTTGCTTAATAAAATTCAATTTTTAATAAAAAGTAAATAGACTTGAATAAAATAATTTTGCATGCCTTAATTTTGTAACTTGGCATAATTATAAATACCCTCTAATTTTATTAATAGACTTTTTCAAATCATGATTTTTTATCTAGCTACGTATAGTAAAAAGCAAACCCATTAATGTCTTGATCAGGCTTGAAAGCAATTTTACATTTTATATGGATATCTTTATTGTGTCCCCATTCTACAAAAATAACCCTATATTCAATCAAACAAGCCTCTTTGGCGGAATAATTAATATTTTTTCAAGTTTTGTACAGTGGAATGAAAATATTTTTGTAAGAGCAACACAGCTAGTTTAGGCAATGACACTTCTATATTATAAAACTACATTATGCAACATAAAAATAATGTGAACTTTGGATGTTAGAAGCTTTTACTTCCCTATTGAAGAGTCTTTATTATACTTTCGTGTTTGATCTTAGGGTGTAAATTGTTTATCCCTTTTACGCCTAGTGTACACTTCAGTGTACATGCAGCAGATGCCTAGAAGTGAAAAAAAAGTTGGTATTTTTCACACAAAATTTGATTTTTTACAGAACTCTTTTGTAGAATCACAATTCTTTTAGAAAAATTGAGATTCCTAAATATTTTCATGTAACCAAACATCATCTGTTTTGAAATGTGTTACTAGATTTCATCAAATTTTACAAAAATATTCAACCCATTTCATGTACACCTAAGTGTACATTAGGCAGGAAAGGTCGTAATTTCAAAATCTCTCTAGGCGTAAAAGAGTTATAGTGTAATTCATAGTCAATGTCTCTGAACTCAAGCGGGGTAAATTCAAAAAAACTTTTGCTACATAAGATGTTGTGAAACTTAGTGTTGACCTCCCCCCCCCAAAAAAAATAAATTAGTTTGGGTCAATATGGGAAATTTACTTTTTCCAAAATCAATTTCCCTAAAAAATACAATCAAAGTGTAAGCAACAGAAATCTTGTTTACATTTATATTCTATCTTAATAGGGAAATTAATATGGGAAAAAAGTAAATTTCCCATATTGATCGAAACTAAGTTTCGGGGGGGGGGGGGTCAACATTGGTATGAAAAGTTACCACACCAAGTTTCACAACATTTTATATGGCAAAATTTTTGACTTTACCCTGCTTAAGTTCAGAGACATTCATTTTGAATTACACTGTACGAGATCAGGGTTAAGATATTGCACCATAAAATGGATATTCTTATAATCTCTCTTCCGTTATAATTAGAAAGAGCAATGTGATTGTGAAAATTGAGCTAATTCAGGGAAAATTACCCTACCATTGTAAAAAACCCTACAGAACAAAACTTCCCTCAAAGGGGGGGGGGTCAACATAATCGAAGAGGGTGGAACAATAAGAGCAAATATTTCCATTGATTTGCATGATTAATCTTGCGTTGGATGATTGATCTTGCCCCTGCTTGCATTTTATGCACAACTCCGTCAAGTTGAAATTGGCCAAATCAAAAACTATTAATGTCACTTCCATGCAGCACATGTTTTTTCAACTTCCAGATATGTTTGGCAAATTGTGATGAATGATTCAGAGACTGGAGAAACTCTACTCTTAATATAACAAGGCCTGGAACCCCAGTACCCTGCGCAAAATAGAGTTACAGGAACCTTTGTTAAGAAGAAGAACAACTATCAAAGTGAACCTGAGATCTCAATCCTTCATGAACTTTTTACAACTCTTAAATCCAAGAATATCAGTGTTTCATTATGTCTAGAGGCCTATAAACAGTGATTCTTGAGAACAAGGACAAGAAGGAGAACAACAATATTAGTGAAGTTTGATCTAAGTTCACTTGACAACACTCTTTGTTCATAAAATCCAGTTGGAAAATGGACAAAGGGCTTAAAGAGCCAATTACATGTGGAGTTTTAACTTTGATTGCGACAACAACAAGAACAAGAACAAGAACAAGAACCCCCCCAACGCCAGTGGCCTAGTAACCCTTGCTGCGCAGGGTAAAAAGAAAGATATAGAAGTAGAATGATCAACATCATTAAGTCTTTAACTAATAATCAAAGAATTAGGAAGTGGCGCTTTTTGTTCTTGGTCAGTAACTTTGTTATTTCTTTTTTTGCGATGACTAAATAAAAAAGATTATTTGCATTTTAAAACCAATGAAGTGGCTTTTGATATTAGTTTTTCCCCCTAACGTAGAGTATGTACCACTGAGAAGGGCCGGTGAAAATCATGGCTTTCCAGCATGTTCATAATTGTACTGACATGAAAATCATTTGTTCAGAGCTCCTTCTCAACCAATCAAATTCAAAATCCATTCATCTTTTACAATCTAAATTCATTGTTTTGTCATTTTTGCTGCAAATTGACGCAAATAGTGAGCTCTGTTTTGAAAAGAGTGCATAACTAATCGATAAAGTCAATGAAAACCCGATGAAAAACGTAAATATTGAACGAATTGGGCCTACTGAGTGGGACATACTCTACATTAATGGAATGTATTAAAAAAACGTAGCCCAATCTCTTGAGAATTCGAACAAAACAAAAATTCTTGAATTGTGTAAAAAGTGTTGAAAGGAATCGCAAAACAAAAAATAAATAAAAAAAATCTTGACAAAATCAATTTTTGTATCTCAAATTCAAACTAAGCCAAGGAAACAATTATTTGTGGAACCTCTTCAAATAAAATTTAGATCATGTTTAAAGAAGTAATTTACAAAATAATAAATAGTTGAAATATTAAAAAAAGATTTCAATTTTTCAAGTTTCTGGCCATGAAACGGATAAATTTCAAACATTATTGCTCAAAATCAAGCCTAATCCGCGTCAAAATAAAAAGACTCAATGTCGAAATTTTACAAAAATGTAAAAACTTAGAAAAAATCGGAAGTTCAGGAAGTACAATTTTTTAGAATCCTAAAGTTATGCTTTGAATAAAAGCCTACAATAAAATATCAGAATAAACTTTGTGTCTCCATCAAATAAATTATTACGCTTAATTATATTTGTTTTTGATTTTTCAATTTCTAGGAACACTAATCAATAGTTATCATTTCACAAATTTATTTACATAATATAGAAGCTGTCTCCTAAAATTATAGAATTATTTGAACAAATCTTATACAGGCTTTTTAGACATATGCCATTTTAGAAGCAAAGAATATTATTTGGTCTGACATTCTCAAATGAAATCTTAACTGTGAAGTAAATCTAGTCAATCCCTGATTTTAATTAAGCAACTAAAAGTAACAAGATGTCTGCAAAAGACGATCACTGATGATGAAACTTTCCACAGTGTTTTTAAACAAAGAATTAGACACATCTACCCTTTTTAGGACTATATACCCCCTATGACATCAGAAATATTGTTTCTATAGTTTTTAGAAAGTTTTGGGAAAATTTCAAATTTTTCGATTTTTTCTGGGAAAGTGTAACATGTACCTGCCCAAAAAGTTGGGTAACCCTGAAATTTAAATTAGCAACAATTTTATTTAAAAACCTGTTTACGCATAAAAAATAAGCTCTAGATTATGCCCAAGATGTTGATTTTTCCTAACAGGGTCTGGGTAATACCCATTTTTTGTTCAAAAATTCCAAATTTTGGGCCCCATTCATAGCCAAACGGAGATGATCGGTAACGAGATTTTTGCTTTAATCTACTTCTATACATTCAATCTCAAGATTAAAGTTGAAATTTAAGCATATCACAGCATGTTCTAGAAGTTACAGCAAGTGCCCAAAATAAATGGGTACTGTAAAATGGGTATGTATGGGAAATGGATGCAAAGTGTATAAATCTTTAGAATATGTCTTACTAAACATTTTCAAGCAGAAAAATGATGGAAAACATCTTTAGTCTTTTTGCAATTAGCGATTTTGCTCAAATAATTGAAACCCATTTTCTGAGGCCACGGTGGGTTTTGGGTACCCATTTTTTGGTGTGAATTAATATTGGAGGCAAATATTTTTTTAAAATAATAATGAAAATAGGCCTTATTATTGTGGCCTAATCGTCCATTTAGAGACACTGTGCATTGGATAAATGATTTAAATGAATCTGCTAAATACAATAAACGATATCTGAGGAGAGTGAAAGATATCGAAAGAATCATAGACATATCAATGAAATGGGAAGTCCTTTTTTAGGAATTCTAGGTACAGATTTTCTTTAAATTCTTAGGATATGATTTTTTCATCACTCTTTGTCCCCCCCATATGAGTTTTAGAAAAAAAATTATTTCATAAAGAAAAAGAAAAATGTGAATTTGTTCGAAATTTTGCCAAAAGAGCCCATACTTGTAAGCATTAAACTTAAAGAGATATGTAAAAATTCAAATTTTGTACAATTTCTGGACAATAGACACTCATGATTCTACCCATCACCAAATCCAGACAAGTTCAAAACAGTGCCTGGCACAGTTGTTAAATGAGCAAAACAAGTCAAAATTAATTGTCCGCGAACAAAAAATTGGTTTGGCCAAAGTATTTATTCAACAAATGAAAAATTTGCATGAAGAAATTTTTTAAAATACCAGGACGTGGGATTAGTGAAAGGAGCCAACCATGTTCATATTTACTGGTATATTCGTTGTTGAATCATAACTAAATTTTGCATTACACTACCAATAATGCATTCCAGAATTAATTCAATTCCATCCTCAGATTTTTAACACAAATTTATTAGAATATGTTGAGACTACAGCGCACATATAAAATACCAATTTTCATTCAGTTAATTTGGACAAATAAAATTACACATCAAACTAATTTTGGCATAAATTTTCCAAAATGTATATTTTTCAACCAATGAAATTGTCTAAATTTACACACTAAATAAAATTTTGTGAAAATTTAGTATTTTCAAAATATATCCCCATTGCAGAATTTTGTTTCGAAAAAAAAACTTTGGCCAAACCACATACTCAACGGATGGTTTTAGAAGCAGAGTTTGAGTCCAAAATGTTAGTAAGATTTTACTGTTTTAGTGACCCAAACATCTATATTTACAGTAAATTTGATTAAAAATTCAGATTTTATAAATGAGTTACATTGTAGATACAGTCGACGACGGATTTATTGACATACGGATTTAGTGACTATATGGATTTAATGACACTTTTGCTCGGACCTTGTGCCTCATTGAAGGCCAGTTTCAGAGAAGATTTGCAAAAAAAATTTCAATATTGTAAATTTGGTGGCAATCAAAAGCAGAGTGGCGATAGTTTATTAAAACATAAAAACTTTGAAAATTTTACTACTATAAATTTCGAGTACTACCTCTGTTTATTTGTTAAAAATGGTCCCCATAGAAGTAAAAGTAGCCCTTTGGCGATTGGTCAAAAGTTTATCAAAATAAGGTCAAAA
>JAOWAT010140661.1:0-10036 GCA_028571025.1 Longipedia americana
TGAATTTACCAGCCAATTCAGAAAACACTGAAAATTGACATAAATCCTTCATTTCTCTGAAAATATGTAACACTGCAGGCCATCTACAAGGGATGAAGTCTTTGGGACCTAGATACATTGATTCATACCAAAATGAACATCACTGGAAAATCCATACTCAGTATTCCAAATGTCGTACTGAAAGTTCACTTTTGGACACCTCGCCTGCCCGCACATTAATATTAATCAACAAAATAATTAAATGTAATGCACTGTACGTCCATGATTTTTATTTTTTTTTTGCGAACTAACGGGTTACACCATTTTCCCAAATTTTGAGAACTACAATGGACGTCACACATTTTCCCAGAATTTGCGAGTGAGAGTCGATTATTAGACGTTCGCGTCCTCTGGGTTAAAATAATGAGGATGCAACAAGACTGGTTGTATGAAATTTTGAACTGAAGGATTAGTTTTGACAGAACTTTGTCAGAAATGCAGTGTTGTAATTTGACAGAAATTTGTTTCTTTGTTCAAAAATAGTAAAAAGAATGTCCGTACTTGTCTAGCAACAATTTTACTCTTCCACAAAAATCTCCAGTTTTTTAAATATTTTTACTTTCTCGACAAGGACATTCAGCCAAATGGCTTATAATTTTATATGAACTCACCTATCTGGTAGATCAAAATTTCCATCTTGATACTGCAGAAACATGGAAGTGAATGGCGGCAGTCTCACCAGGAAGTGAAGGACAATTCCTGTGTTGGAATAATGCGAGCCGTAATGAAAAGGACCAATTCCCGCTCCAGGATGAGGGTTGTCAGCGCTCTTGGATTTCATTTCATCCAACAAAATTTTGTAATTGGCCACAAAACGTTCTTCTCTATCAGGATTCTGAACTGAAATAGGTTTTCTCAAGTTTCTGAATGAGGTCTCTTTGGTCAAGTCGAGTTTATCGGATGTATAATCAGCGAGCACAAACGGATAAGCGGGATACTGCATCAGGTCATTGAAAGTTCTCCCTGCTAATTTGTTCAACTGCATAAGGTAATCGAAATTGGTAATGTTACCGTTTTGCCACAATTTCATGACATAGTTTGGATCGGGCATTTCTGAGAGTCTTGGATGGCATTCAGAAAGATTTTTGATGAAATTATTGCGAGTTTTGATTTCCCTGAATTCCAGAAACTTTGTCATTCCAGTTTCCAGAAACAATTCCACAGCTCTATCTTCCAACTGATACCATCTTGGATGAATTTCCCGAATTTCATTTACTTTCCAGGCAACAGACAAAATTGTACCACTTGTTCTTTGAGCATACTTTGTCGACTTTTTATTATCATTGGACTCCACAAAATAAACCGCTGATTCACTCAACAGAACTTCTCCAGGAATCGCTTCCGATGGTAAAACCAAGCTGCATCTCTCCATATACCTGATCCTCTCCTTGGAGCTCAACTGCTCAATGATAACTCCAGACATTCCAGATGGTCCAAATGTCAAAAATGAAAATGGACTCCCATCAGGTACTTTACCACCTGCTTTGTAACGATGTTCCGGCAAGTAAAATCTTTCATCTATCCCACTGTACTTTCTCTCCAGCCTTATTCTCATCCTTTGAGCTCCTTCAACATCCGACAAGGCCCAACTTCTTGGAAAGATTCTTTCAAAGAACCAAATGGCTCTTTCATGGGTCTGCCAATCAATGATTTTCTTCCATTTCTGACTGGCATTGACCTGGGAAAGCAAATTCTGTCTGATGTACTCCATGAACTTTTTTCTCTCTTCATCTTGTATCTTCATAGCCACTTTTGTAACACTCCAGGCATTCTTCGACACTACTTTTGTCAGTTCATCAAATTGGCTCATAATTTTTGAGGCCTTATTGGAACAAGCGCGATGAAACGCATTTCTATTGAGTTCCATTTCCTCCTTGATCCGTCTGATACCTTCACTTACTTCAGCCGAGAGTTCATCGATAACATCATCGCCACGATTGTGCACAGTAGAGGTGCTCTGCATTGAAACGGACAGCATTTTCCAATCCTGCAGCTGTCCGAAGAACTGCGCGCAAAAGTCCCTGTCTGAATCTGACAACACCTGACAATAATTCTGAACGAGGTCTCTTATGCAACACTCAAAGGTCCTTTGTCCATCTTTGTCAGCATTAAATAACTCGGATAAAATGCTTTGGCACCTGGGTTCTGTGCCCAATTGCCGCAAAGTCTTAACCCTGACTGCAATTGGTTGATGGGGGCAACAACAGAAATTAATCATATTTGACAACAATGGAATGAGTGCATTTTTGTTCTGGAAGAAATTCTTATCTTTTGGTCTTTCCATCAAAATGACTAATTGTGTCAGCATCATGGACAGCAGGGATGATGTCAGATTTTCTTCATATTCACAAGGTGTCATGAAGTCATTGAATGGTTCTAGTGTGACGATGTACTTTACAGTGAAGTCCATAAGAGAAGCAAATCTCTCCACCAGTTCTGGTCTGGTTGCCAGTTTGACATCATCCAAATTCCGAGGATATGTTGTTCCATATCTTTGTGAAGCAGAACTCCTAATATCACTTCCTATGGCAGTTGATGAAGCAACAGAGCCTCTAGTTGATCCCATTGTTCTGAAGAGCATATCAGTAAACTCTTCAATTGGAAAAATATTTGATCCACCGTAGAAATTGAGACTATTTCTTCTAGATGTAAACTGATCAATCTGTGAGATTCTCAATTGTATATCAGTCAAGCATTCTTCCAAAACAACGCAGGCGGCTCCTCTGAAGATATCAATCGCCTTACGAGCACCATTTTCATCTCCATTTTGTTTCCTTTCCTCCTTTTCCAAATGCAACAGCAAGTGAAGAAAATCCTGAATGGCCTTGAAGTTTTCTATTCCATGAGCTGTACTAAAGCGAAGACCAATCAATCGGAAGAAATCGTATAAATCGTGAAATAGAATATCTCTGCTGTCCTGACCACAAACGTCTGTATTTTGTTTCCCAGTGTGAGCCAAGTTTCTTAATGTTTTACACAGCGACTCAAACAGACCCAATGACCGATAGTTCTTGATCAATCCTGGAACTTTTGCGCACAATTCATGAACATGCAAAATAACGCTATGGGCCAACGCAACATCTTCAACCGCATTTGGCATGATTGAGAGAATTGCCAACATGCCCGGGGTTCTAATAGTAATCTGCAGATGCGAAGGAATCTCTGGACACTCTCTGAGAATAAATTCATTTCTGCTGTGAATCAAACACATGCATGCATTGACCACGTCCTCTGTGGCAGGAAATTGGTGCAATTGATTGGCCAATAAGAGATAAGCCTCAAGGTTGAGCATCCTGAGGCCATGTTCCTCCATGATACAAGTTCTGTGGACATATTTCCAAAGCAATCTAATGGCTTTTTGTCTCACGCTAGATGCATGATGATTGCACAAAACAAGGATATACTCTGGTAAAATGACTTCTTTGACCACTTTTTCTACTTGTCTATCGGGTAAATTTTGCATTGCACCAAAAAGTGCATTCAGAAAACCTTCAATGATATTACTCAGAAATGTATCATCTTCAATCAAGGTTTCAGAATCAGTTCTTTTGGATAAGTCTGTGTCTTCATCTTGATCTATAAACTTCTCACTGAACACTTCATCTGGAGAGGATGATTTACTTTCAGGTTCTTCTTGCGTATCAGTTGTCTCTTCATCATTCTGATCATCTACTTTATCCTCATTGAGAGTATTACAATCAGAGTCACTTTCATCATTATCACCTTCATCATCATCCTGATTGCAAGAATCATTGTCATCATCGCTCATTGGTTCTGGGCTTTCTTCCATCTGACTGCGATCAAAAAGTTTTCTGGGTGTCACAACTTCATCACTTTTATCACGCTGATCATTTTGTTCATTTTGATCTTCATCAACATGAAAATCTTCTTCGGGTATCAGTGCTTCTTTGGGCCTTTTATCAGACAGACTATCCTTCTTGAGAACACCAAAATGAATGTGATCCCTGGAAGAGTTCTGCTTCTGATGGTATTTAGGTTCTGAAATAGCACGAGCTGATTCACTTTTGCTGTGCTTGTTTCCGCTTCTCTTGAGTCTGGTATTTATGAGAGCTTTTTGCAACATATTTGCATCTAGATGAACGGATCTATTGCTCTGATGCAGATGCGGAGTGTTTTCCAAAAAGCTATCCGTCTTTATTTGAACTGAATCAAAAATAAAGTCTTCATCCATTGGATACTGAGCAGCCTGCTGCTGTGAAGAAGACAAAGAAATTGGTTTACTTGGTGGTTCAGGTGTATTGGTCAACACTGAGGTACTCGCCTGGGGATATGTATGTCTTCGCTGACTGTTCTCCTGTAACCAATTTGGTATCACATTTGATGACAGTAAAAAGAAGCAACTTGACTTTGAATGAGACACATATGTTTGACTGGCATCATGTAACAGCAAGACATTTCTCATCATCTGATCCATCACGCTCAAATTTGGAGGCGATCCACCTAACAGTGCACCAAATATCTCAGTAATTTCATAAGCCAAATCCATGCTCAAATCTTTTTCCGGGTCCTCTCTACCTTCACTTTCATTGAACGAATAATAATCCTTGACAGTGTAAATCAACTTTTGGTGAATATCATAATCTTTAATCCGTTCAATGTTAAACTGTCCATGACCATGATCATCTCTGACAAGAAGACCTAACACTTTCACAATAACATCCCAGCAATTCAATAGACCACACAGATTTTCGCGATCAATTTTACACTTTATTGGACTGTTCAACCACAATTTCCAAGTGTCTATGAGAAGCAATATCAACTTTGGATTGTTAATTATTGCATTTGAAGATTCGTTCAAGGTACAAAGCATTGATTTTTCATCATATTCAATGATGGATTTGGTGCAAGCAAAATCAATGATGACTTTCAGACTTTGCAAATTCATCGTATCAGAATGCAAAATAGATTTGGCAATCAAATTGTAACCGTCCAAATGCGAAAATTCTTTCTTTAATTGTAAATTTTTCTCCAACATTGTTAAGATTGCTTTCAAAGCAAATGACAATTGTTTATCAGATAATTTCAGCTCGACACATCTTGCAATTAACAACATAAGAGTTGAAATACCTCCTTCTTCTAGCAACAAGTTAGACATTTTAAATTGTGATACAATTTTGCATTTTGACATTTCACTTTTGATTATATTCGGTGGTATTTGACTTGTTTTCATAGTTTTTCTTGCACTCACATTTTCTAGTCTGTTGCCATAGAGATAGACTGAGTCCACGTTTTCTGGGCAGTGCACTAATGCTAATGATTCTTGAACTTTTCTGCATGTTTCTTCAATATCTAAAGTCAGCAATGGATACCCTAAGAAGGGTTGAGTTTCCAAAGCTTCTTGCAGATGTGTAAATGCTACTGGATTACATAAATCAATTGGAATGTTAACATCAGGACCACACAAGTACAAGAGCATTGTACAACTTTCATCAAGGATCAGGGATCTGAAGAATGTAATCTTTCCTAATCGATAATCTATCTTTTTTGTTACTTCAGTAACTTGATGTCCAATAGAGAAATTAATATCAGGCACATCCATATTGGCTTTAATCATGGGAATCTTTGAGGGAATCAAAAGCTGTTTTTCAACACAACTGTTGACGAATAATTGCACTTCAAAATCTTTCTTTTTCGTTTGTTTGAAAGACACACAAATCATGGACCACTTTCCACCATTCTGCCTCTTCAAAATCATGGGCGTAAACGTAGCAGTTGCGAGTCCATTTTGCTTCGAAGTAGATGACTTCACTTCGATGATAATTCTCGTTTCATTGTTCGAGCATATTTCCATCCAAATCTTAATCATTGCGAAACTATTTCCGAATGACATGATGTGCGAGCAACTTGCTTTTGAAGTGGGTTCAATCTGCAGCCAAAATGCAATGGAAAAGTCTTCATGAAACAGCTCATATGTCGTTGATGGTAATACAAATTCCAGTGGAGAGCTCTGACCGGTCTCATTTTCAGTTTCTGAAATTGCAGGGTTTGAAGTCAGAATACTGCTGCTTACAGACATCAGGCGCTTGCTGGGAGGATCCTTTGGTGGAGACACAGGAAATTCGGTGAGGAAATTTGGCCACAGCTCTTTGGAAGTGGAAAATATATTTGTCACAGTTTGCAGCAATGGCTCAATATTTGGATTATTTTGATTTTTAAAGAATGCAATCAACATTTTGAACGATTCTCTGCTAATGTTTTGAACAGAAATCTTCTCGATGAGATTAAGAATGACTTTTGCAATTGAGGACTTGTACTCTGTGCCTGCTTCTTCAAACAGTACACGGAAACCTTTCAGTATTTTTGTGTCTATCGACTTTTCGCAGAAAATGTCCAGATTCTTATCACTGCAAATATTCGATAACTTCACGAGACCTTTCTCAACTACATTTTGAGAAGCAGCGTCTTTTCTCGTAATGAGCACAACCAGAAAGTCAATGTAGATTTCGGTACTGAATGCGTTGGTGAGACCGTCTAAAACAGGTGATTCCAGTTGGTTCCAGATGATTTTGTAATTCTAAAAGGGTGCGCGTTTTAGTTTAAATAATTTTGGTTTGATTCGAGTCCCGGGTTTTAAATCTATGAATATAAAAATATTGTTCACAGAAAGCAAGATCAAAATAATTGTAAAAGGATAATGTAGGTGTAAATCTTTTTAAAAATAATGCACATTATCTAAATTTTGGAAAATAAAAGTGCATAATTTGTCAAATTTTCTGAAGTTGAGAAAATTTCGCTGAAGCTGAGTATTTGAAATGAAAAAAAAAATGCAAAAATCCAGTTTCCCAAAATCGACATAAAAGTTACTCAAAACAGCAGTAAAAAATTGCCAAAAAACCCCATATTTTTCTCAAACATATTTTCATCTGACTTTACTAAGAGGAAGTATGCAATCCAAATCTGTAATTAGAGAATGTGTGAAGACGTTACTTTTCATCCAAAAAATGCCATGCATTTTTCTGATTAGTTGAATACTTTCTTGTGATAATATTTACCACCTCTGTCCCAAAATAGATTGTGAATATCTCGTGCTGGATTGAGTTTCGCAGAATTATTTGCTTCAATGATGACCTAAATAATTGAAGTAAATTATTCCGCAAAACTTAACACCACGAAATATTCATAATCTATTTTGAGACAGAGGTAGTATTTATATGCAACATCACAGAAGTGTTGTCAGCATTCTATGGGTTAACTAGTCTTAAACAATCAATTGACACAATTGGGAACTACAGAGTCAAAACCAAAAATTCCTGAAACTAAAACGCTACCTCATTATTGATGGAAGTGTCACTGTCATCAGCGTCTGCATCGTAGTAAATTGTCTCTGTCGACGAATGAAGAGAATTCTCGCTGTCGTCAAATATCAATTTTCGGATGTAAAACAGTTCAGTAGATGCAGCAGAATGCATGTTGCCCAACAAAACGTCATTTCCGATCATTGTTGAGTCACTCAACAAACTGTCAAAGAACTTGTGAAGCACTTCCACGTTAGATAACTCCAGGATGACTTGTTTCATCTTCTCAATGCTTTGTTGCAGAATTTTTGCTTGATCAAAGTATGGGCCAGTGATATCGCGCTTAAAATTCGGCTCTTCCACATTGATATGAATTAGGGCGTGCAATAAAATGCCCAGCACTTTCACTGAAGGAGCGAGAATATTTTTGGTATCATTTGACTGAGTTAATAACTGAAACAGATGTATCGTTAATTCTTCTATGATTCTCACAAGTCCTTTGCTTTGAGAGAATTCTTGATAATCGTGAAACAACTTTACAAGATCCACTTGCAAACTCCACAGCAGTTCCAGTTCATACAGAACTAAGGATAATTTCTCAGAATCTTCTACATTCTTGGATTTTTCATTTGCACTAACTGTTTTTACTTGAGCATCCAAAAGAATTGCCGTTTGAGATAGAAGCAACTCGTGAAAATCTTTCACCAGTGGATTGAGCCCCAAGATTTTGACAATTTGAGAATGTGCACTTTCGTCCTCCGAGCAATAGAGAGCATGTTCTTCAGACGAAATAGAGTTGATGACCAAACTTTCATGACTGCTACTGCAGAGAATATTATTGATTTCCAATCTAACAATTGCACCTATGGTTTTAATAAGCTCTTCCAGGACAATTTCATTTGCATAGTATTTCTTCTTGAGCGAAATTAGAATTGAAAAGAACTTTTGTTGCATACAGAAGTTGAAGATTTCTCTGTTCTTGAGAAGTTCTTTGGTAATTGACAAAAGGGACGTTAACAGCATTGCATTATGATGATGGGAAGATTTTTCGTTGTCGTTTAAGTGGTGGGCTCCTTGCTCTAGTTTCCGGGAAGAACTTTCATTGTTTTTGTGATCATGCTCAAGTTTCCCGGAATTTTCGTCATCATGAAGTTTTATCAGTTTCGGCCAAATCACGGATGCAAATATTTGAGTTCTGATACCCCACGAGGCTTTATTGATCAAATTGACAATGTGCGTCAGCGTGATTTGTGTGACGTTTGTACTAAATTCCTCTGACAAAAGACGGTTGTAAAAGGATAAGACGCTGACGGGCGTGAACAGATTGACGTTTTCACTTGACGTTGTCGTCATTGTCGTTGCCGTTTGTTGCTCGATTGACGTGTCACTCGCACAGAAGGCCGAATCGGAGTCGCTGGGGGATGAGGAGTGAGGTGGGTGATTATGACGATGATGATGGTGGTGGTGGTGTGGCATTTTTAGTGAGGAGGGCAAGTGAGCTGGGAGAATAGTGGATGAAATGGGGTGAACACTGCAGTAGTGAGAAATGATCTTCTCAAGGAGTTTGTTGATTTTGCAAATGGCTTCCAGTTTATCGTGGGGCAATTTTGTCGTTTTCACAGTTTCAGATTGTTTTGACTTTGCTGCTGCAATCTTGGACTTTGATTTTGCAATGTCAGATTTTGAAGATTTCGTTTTCTTTGTCCCTTCTGCTGCTGCTGAAACTGTTGTTGTTGTTAACTCACTTGGGTATGATGAAAGTAAGGACTCCCATGCAATAACGGGTGAAACAGATGGATGGACAGAAGTGACAAAAACTGCATCGATTAATTTGAGATTTATTTCGTCAGAAAAATTCCCAATTTGTTTGAACAACTGTAAGTAGATATTAGAGACAAGTTTTGCATTTTTCTTGGAGGACAGGCACTCTGAGAGTTCGATTTCACACACAGCTGTAGAGTTGAAGAAATATTTCAGTCTTGACAAAAACAAGTCCAAGTCTTTGGGATTAATATCGATTTCGTTGTATGAAGATTCGGGCACATGCTGCGTGTTCCCGGATTTTTCGTTGCTTCTGACACTACTGCTATGGCAGTGCTCCGGTTTCACGGATTTTGTTGTGGCGATAAGTTTTATTGTCTTCTCGATCGCGATTGGTCCATTTTCCAAGCAGAACCAATCAATGATCTCATAACTGCATTTAACGCCTTTCTTGCGGAATAATTTCGATGCAAATACGTGAAAAGACGTTAGGACGTGAAGTACACAAGTGGCTGAGAAAGGAAGGAGAGGAAATTTTATCCAAAAAAGCAAGGTTGCAGAACACAGATGGCCAGAATTGCCGTCAATAAAAAAATAGCTCAAGAATATGGTCTACTGTGTTGAGATCCAATAAAAATGTCTAATTTTACAAGCAAAAAAATTAAAAATGTGCCGACAAAAGTCAAAATAAAAATGAATTGCCAAATCTTGGTGGACACATGCTACACTTCCACAATTTTGGAGAAAAATTGAAAAAGTGAAAAATATTGCATGTAATTTTTATGTAATCTCTATAGACTTTCATGATTTTCGTTGTTTACATTCCTGAAAGTAAGGTGATAAAAAAGTCGAAGGTCTTTGAATTTTCTAAAGTTGCCGTTAAGGCCCGATATGTGACTCATAAACACTTGTTCATGAACATTTGTTCATATGAACAAGTGTTCATGAACATATTTTTCTGTTCATGAACATTATTATTT
>JAOWAT010140772.1:0-10034 GCA_028571025.1 Longipedia americana
CGATTTTTTCAAAATTTTACTACAATAAGGTCAAATGTCGGTCCTGGAATCAAAAATATTCATCCCAAGACACATTTCAATGAAGTTAGAAAAAAATTTAGACGAATTTTTAACCTTCTGGGAAAGCCCAACTTTAACTTCTATGGAGGTCGCTTTTGGCAACTTGACAGAGGAAGTACTCAAAATTCATAGTAATAAAAGTTCAAAAATTTTCATATTTTTGTAATATATGGATATTCTGCTTTTAAATACCCAAAAATTAAAAAAATGAAATTTTTTGCAAATCTTCTCTGAAATGGGCCACCTACAACCGAAACTGCAAAAGTAAGGTAATCTCTAGAAATACCATTCCTGGGGTGCTACTTGTTGGAATCTTAGGTACCGTCTAGTAGGTGGAAAATAGGGGTAGGGAAAATTGTTTGATTCTGCCAGGCAAATTTCCTTATCAGCATCAAAAATGATGAATTTTGATATATAGCTCATTTCCAGAAAACACCCCTGTGACAATTAATGACAGCAACAATTTGGGCTAAAATCAATCAAAATGGGTCAAATTGTTGCTGTCATTACTCGTGACAGGGGTGTTATCGGGGAAATGAGCTATATATCAAAATTCATCATTTTTGATAATGATAAGGAAATTTGCCTGGCTGAGTCAAAAAATTTTTCCCTACCTCAATTTTCCGATTTAGTGGACACCCTATTTTGAATTTTTTTTAACTTTTTGATTTTATTCTGGCTCTACTAAGCAAAAGAAACTAGAAACTAACTTATGCAATTACTTTTTGAATCATCCAAAAATTGGAATTTTTCCATTGGATTGCTTCGAGAGGGGGTGAATCCTTTGAAAATTTGTAAACTTGTGCTATATTACTTGAAAGTCAAATTTTCACTTTTTTTCATTAAAAACCGTCAGGGACGAAAGAGTTACACTCAAGTTTCCCTCCCATTTGACCCAAATTGTTCTTCATGCCCTTTCACTTTTGAGTCATTTTTGCTTGTCCTTGACCGGCGTGACCAGGCGGAGGTGGCTACGGGGGCGGCAAGGGCGGCAACGGCCTCGATAGCCTTGATTTGACCCTGGCCCTGATAGCGGCGGCCGTAGGGGCAGCAGCGGGATTTCTAATTCAGCAGCTCATTCAACAAGGGATGTGGCACACTTACAGCAACTGCTTTTTTGGACACAAATGTGGAGGAGGCCCACTTGAACATGAGATTTCAAACAACATTTGGACACAAATAAAAAATTTGATCTTTGATAGCAGGCCTACTTACTCTATTTAGTTTTTTTAGGATTTTCCCGAAATTTAACCCTTATCATCATACGATGGTTTATCTAATCTTATTAGCGCATGATGATCAGGGTTAAACGCCTACGCAAAATTATCATTTTTGATTTACTCTGTAAATACTGATTTTTGAATATTTAAATCTTTTAAACTGAATTTTCGTCTAACATATATGTAGTAAATGATGAATTGTGATTGTTGAGTCAAATCATATCTTCAAAATAAATATTTTTTTCTCAGAAACTTTTCATGAAATATTATTTCAAAAATCTTTAAAAATTCAAAAAATCTTCAAGTTCAACCAGTGTCCAAAAAAGCCCTGTTCTTAATTTGAAGGACGGAGAAAAAGATCCCTTAGAAGCTTACAAGAAGAAGACACCAGGCGACCATGGTTTTACCCAGGTAAGATGGTTTACCATGGTAAAATCATGGTCGTCTAAGACCTTGGTTTTACCATGGTATTGTATGTATTTAATTTTAAGGTAGTTTGAAAAGATTAAAAATGGCCCATAGGATAGAATCTTTCAGTTTCTGTATGCTTCAGGTGTATCCAAATAAATGTTGTGGAATGAATCCCAGAATGCAGGAATTCTGAATTGCCTATAAATATTTGAATTTTTCCCATCAGACGTTTTTGTGTCACAGTTTCGGGGGGGGGGGGTTAAATTGCCTAAAAAATTTGAGCTCTTATAGGTTATGTTATGACTCTGTTAAACTGGATGAAAAATATTAAAAATATTTATTATCGGCAATATCTTATTATATAAAAGATCAGCAATAAAAAATATCGCTGCACATGGGGGAAAAACCCAAAATTTTTTTAACTCCTATTAAAATGATTTTTTTCAAAAGTTGAAATAAAATGATATATTCTGATGTGTAAATTATATTTTTTGAAGTATTTTGAACCAAAATATCAATGTAAATAAGATTTTGTAAATTCAAACCAGTTTTTGACAAATTTTATTTTCTAAGATGGCCTTTTTCTCCTAAAACAGAGGTAAAGTTCAAAATTTTGAGGAAATATGCGCAACTTTGCACAGGATTTCTTGCTTTGCACTATCTATGGAAGTGGTCTAGAAGCTAAAAATGCCTCAGTTATGGTAAACCTCCATGAAGTGACATTTTTACAATTTTAGGTTATTTTTACCACATATATAGCCTAATTTTGATATTTTCAATACATTTTGCGGGAAAATTTTTACATCTCTGAATATGTTACCCTGATATACTAGAAACCATTAAAGTTGATCTCAGTTCCGATTTTCATTTGAAATTTGCATTTTCCCCCATTGTTCCCCACTGTGCACTGATAATTTTTTATCGTTGATATTCTTTGTAAGAAATATCACAGATACTAAATACTGTTGATAAATTTTGTCCAGTGTACCAGGACTATAACAATTACATTACCCAAATTATTTGTTTACAATTCATTCTTCTAACAAATCATATCCTGCAAAAAAGCTTAGATAAGCTGATATTACCTCCATTTAAAAATTCCAAGTCATTTTTCTATGGCTATTTGAGACTTAAATTTTGAAGAGTATCAAATGTCAAGAGAAAATCAGTGACCATTTTGTGTTCCAAAAAATGTGTCCATTTTCTCATGGCCCTAGCTTTACCTACAGTAGGTACACTTATTCATTTTAGAATTTAAAAGAAAGCTTAGAAATCTAGAGCGCGCGGTATTTCCTATTTAATTCTTCATTTGTGTACATCCTGTATCGCTTTTGTTAGTTGCTTCCTGAATTTGAGTTTCCACCAACATTTTGACCACATAAAATGAGTTTAAATCGCCAAGATTTAATGGAACAAATCGAGCGTTCCGGTAGTTCTTCGTACGGCGGATATTCAAGCGGATACGGGGGCGGCGGCCATGGTGGCGGATACGGCGGTGGCTATGGATGCGGATGCGGGTGCTGTTCTGGAAGAGGCAAAGACGGCGGCATTGGTGGGTTGGAAGACCTGTTACTTCCTCTGGTGGCGGCGGCTATAGGAGTAGCTGGCGGATTTGCAGTTAGAGCACTGATTCCTACTGGAAAGAAAAGAAGGAGACGAACGGCTTTTGGTCCAGATTTTGATGAAAATGATGCTATCGAATATGGTATAATTGTTCCACCATTCAATTACACTGCAGTCTCTTCCGTTCTCAAGACACCCAACACTTGCTTCACCTGGATGAAAAGAGGTAATATTTAGGGTTGTTCATAATTTGTACTCCAGATTCATTTTTGATCATGTTACCTTGTACTCCAAATAGTTAGATTCCTGTAGAATGCCTACTACACATCTAGCATACCATAAAATGCACACTAAACACATTAGGTTTATACCTTATACCAATTGTAATCAAATTTTGAATTTCATGTAACATGAATTCTGAAATGTTAGAATTGCAATTTTCCACATTGTGAATAGTTTTTAGAAAATTGTTTAAATCAATAAAATATTATCTGTTTTTATATGTAATTACAGTCTGTTATTTAGAAATGTAGTTCAATAAAATGTAGCATTAGCACAAAACCATTTTGCTTGATTATTGACATCAAATTGTTTTAGGCACAAGCACAAATTCGTTTTGATAGGGCGTAGGAAAGCTTCCTTTTAAACTTCTACATCATTGCAAGAAACTATACGTTATAATGATGTACAGAAGTCATTAGTTTTCCTACCTCTAATACATGGATCTCTCTAATTAACGACATATTTGTGAGGAATGGGAAATGTCGTTACTTCAAGAGGTTTCTCCACTCCTGAAATGAAAATTTCTCAGAATATCATGAGATGTTGTTAAATCGAGAGGCCCTTGTATAATGTAGATATCTGAATTAGAGTACAATAATTAGCACCTGTACCCAACACACAGCATCAGATAATAAACCAATAAACAATCTACTATTGGAACTGATAACACCTACTTCACCTATCATCCACTAAAAATATTGTAGATAAAACCAGTTAAGGCCTTATTATCAAACTTAAATACTGGTTGTACACAGTAGATAGAAAATCAAGTCACTAGGGTTGGAAAGTGATCCCGAAGTAACTTCTGCTTCAAAAGCAGTACCAGGCCTTTTTTGCCCGATTTTTAGAAGTGCCCAATTTCTAAAAATTTAATCTTTTAGTTTTGACGTTTCTTGAGCTGAGTTTCCGAAAAAAATTCCGAAAATATTTCTGAAATTAGCAATTTTCTTCGAAAAATGCCGAGATTTTTTACATTTTTTGTGAGTTTCAGGAAAAATACGCTGAGTTTCGCGAAAATTTGGGCTGAGTTTTGCTAAAAATTTTGGCCAAAAAAAACTCCTGAGTACTTAGTAAAATTTATAGAAATGGAATTTGCTTTGGTAGCAAAATAATTTGTTTCAGAGGCAAGGGCAAAATTTTATGGCTTCATTAGATTTTGATTCTGCTTCGGAACTAGAAGCAACTTCCGAATCCCTTTCCAACCCTTAATATCATAGAAAGAAAAAAATGGATGATTTGGATGGAAGTGCAGCTTCGATACTTTTGCGGCGACGAAAATTAGGCCGACTTGGCGACTTAGAAAATATAGTTGAACCTAGTGGATCATCCGGTAATTGGGATGATAGGAAAATGAACATGTTAAATAAATATATTAAGTAAAGACTGGCCCGAGAAAAACTGGACTTTGGTTTCAGTTCATATTTCAGAGCTCAGATATCGCACAGAAAAATTCAAAATAAACCAATGAAAGCTTAGAATCTCAAAATTCCAATTGTATGCATAACTTTCCAATTGGTAGAATAGTTTCTGAGATATTATAACATATGTGAGGACACTCCAAAGCAAAATCACAAAAATAGGGACACAATAAGATGATCATGATCACAAAAAATAGATTTCTATGTAATTTGTGCTAGGAAATTAGCTTTCAGTTATATATTTCTGTAATGAGCTTGTCCTTTTATATTTCAAAATAGATATATGAAGGCATAGAATTATTTAAAAATACTCTCTGACTATCTTAGTAAAAGATTCATAATCAAAGTTATAAAACCTATTATTACTAATATTCTGTCACATTTTGAATTTTGAGTCTCTTTACATCTAAAAACTACATAATCAATTGGAAAGCTACATATACCATTGGAATTGCAAGATTTTCACCTTTATTTAGATATTTTTGATTTTTTTGTTTGATATTTGAGCTGTTAGATGTGACCTAAAAAGCACACCATTTTTTCTTATAAGAATACTGCAAATCAAGTTGAAGCTTGAGGGAGGGGGTAAAAGCCATAAAATGTTCTCCCAAATGTGTAGTGCACAAAAATGTTAATGCTTTTATTGGAAATTGCGAAAAGATAGCTTCAAATTAAGAATATACAAGTTTTTCCTCTATAAAATTCTAATTTGAAGCTCAGTCGTATTCTATTTTATTCTTAAATTTTCGGAAATTGGAACTTTATTGTCAAAAGAAAAAATGGTGTAATTCCTGTTTTTTTAGCTTTAGAATGTTGAAGTCTCCTAATCAATAAGACTTTGACTCAATGTGTAATATACCTTCAAAATTTAAAACTTTTCAAAAATATGAGTTCTTTTCCTACCACCCTCACAACATGAAATCCTAGCTAACTGTCAGTGTTTTCCACTTTAGTTCAAGAAGAAAATGATTTTGTCTCTTTTGACCTTGGTAGATGGCGGGCCATTGCTGATCATAGGAATAGGGCTAATGCTTAAAATGACGTCATAGAGAAAAATACGGATCTCAAAGAGAGAAAAGGAGGGACTGCACTGACCTGCCATCTACTTCCAGGACCCGTTTATTGTAATCTTTGCTGTTTATGTGACTCTACCTGACATAGCCCCATTTGATAGAACCTGAAGAAATTTATTGCTTTTTTGATAGGTTTTAATGTGCAAAGTTTAATTCAATAGTTGTCTTAAAGTTTCTATTTGTAAAAAGTTGTTCTAAGCAAGCAACTAATCAGCATCACGGCCTAATTGACTTCAAAGGTTTCGCAACAAAACACAAATTATTTAACACATCTATCAAAAAAATCTAACAAAAATATATCTATCAAAAATTGAAGGACTAAAAAGAAAATTAAAAGACTACTACTTAACAGATATTCCCTGTAAAAGTGTACAAAATTAGGGTGTTATCAAAATACAGTAATACCAAAATATAGCTAAAAAGATTGAAGGGATTAGTTTGCCCCATTCCATAACACAGGTTCTTGGTATGACAAACCTGCATGGAGCTGGACATAGTAATCCATCCAATCATTTTAGCTATATTTGCATCTGGTTGATTTTGAGTAACACAATAATTTTGCTCATTTTCACAGGGAACATCGGTTAAGGATTTTATTATCTTCCATTTCTGAAATAATTGGATATCCATTTTCCACATGTTGACATCACAAATCTGAAACTTGAAATAAAAGCTATTTGAGGATATTGTAGTAATATCTGGAGAGAATTTTGAGAATTCTTCCCAGGGTTAAAACCTGCTAGGACGCCTTATGTGAAAAGTGTTTTATAATCTGGAGAATCTGTTGTTTAGAGAAATAGTTTTCTTATTATAAAAAGAATGTCATAAAATCAAAGAAGCATTAAAATGTGCACGTATGCTTAATTTTCTGAGTCTCCATATTTAATGGTATGTAGAAGAAGGGAATTCTCAAACATTATCCAATAGATTGATACGGAGGTTACGTGATTCCACTTTATCTGAATGCTCTAAATAGCTTTAGAGCATTCAGATAAAGTCAAATCACGTGACCTTCGTATCGATCGATTGGCCGCCACTGATATTGTTTTGACCCAAAGAGGTACTAAATATGGACTAATTTCACCCTTGGAAATTATGAACTAACTTATGTTCACCCCTACTTCAATTGAATTTTCGTATTTTTAGAAGAAAAACACAAAACACTAAAGAGGCAGAAGGTTTTGAGATTTTGAGAGCGTGAGAGATCTCTAAAACATTCACACTAAAGCTTGAGATCTTTCTGAGAATGTTCTCAGTCTCTCTAATAATTTTGAAGGTACCTTTTATAATTTTAAGGGCTCCTAACTGTCAATGAAATGAAGAGTTGGTGAAAAATCGTAAGTGTTGAAACAAGCACGAGACCGTGCAGCACAGCGACCTTTTGATTATTCAATTGAAAATTTAAAAAGCCACCCTTAAGTGTCGATTGTTCAATTTTTCCAAAAATTGCTAAATTTTTGAAAAATTGAAATATTTTGGGAAAATTACAAAAATTTTCTGAAATTGGCAAAGTTTTTGGAAAATTGCAAAATTTTTGGAAAGTTGCAAATTTTTCAAAAATTGCAAATATTTTTGAAAATTTGCAAAATTTTTCAAAAATTCCCATCTTTTGAAGAAATCAATTTTTTTTGAAAATTCTTGAAACATTTCCAAACTTTTGAAAATTGCAAAAATATTTAAAAGTTGAAAAATTTGTGAAAAATTACCAATGTTGTTGAAAAATTGTAAAAATCTGACAATTTGATCTGTTTTTAGCATTCGACCACTCCAATCATCAAAATCATTGTGCGATTCAAAAGTTGTTCCCCGATCTGATGAAAAAGAAGAAGAAGAAGAAGATGAAAAGTCTCTTATTGACAGCGACCCTTCGAAGAAGGTCGCTGTAAAAATAAAATATGCTTTAGGTGCGACTGCTCAGCTCAAAACATTTTCCAAAACATGTTTTTCTGAAACATTTATTAAGTATTCTTTCTGAAACAAAATGTTTCGTAACGAAATGTTTCGAAACATTACTTAATAAATGTTTCAGAAACAAAATGTTTCGGAAAATGTTTTGAGCTCAGCAGTCGCGACTAAAAGTCTCCCAAAATTTATACAAAGTTGATTAATGTGAAGATACTCCCTTGGCACCAAAAACTAAAAATCGTCAAGAAATATCCCCCCCCCAAGCCTTCAAAATTTGATTGTTAAATGCTTTATAAATATTCTTATCACTCAGAAAAAGATTGGTATTTGTCTGAATGGCATCTGACCAAAAGATTTTTGTCACGATGCAAAATAAAAATGATGCGAGAAAACGGGCCTAAAATTTCAAAATCATAAAGCCAGTCCCAGAGGCAAAATTGAGCATTCATATCCAATTGGGATAAAAGTCCAATTAATTTTGCATCAGTTAGGCATTGAAACCAAAAAATTTTCAAAAATGACACATTTCACAAAATCTGTTATTATTAGATAGAGTGATGTTATTGTCTAAGAAGCCATTGGCTGGTAATTACTTACCACAATTTTTTGGTCCCGAAATTGCTCCAGGATAAGGTTTTCTTCCCTCATCACTATTCTTAAGCCAACAGCCTTGGTTAAATTCTTCAATATAAGTAAAATATTTACAATTTGGTTGATTTTGACAACGCAATTGGCAACTCTCAGCCGAATCAATGCCGGAAATTCCAGATTCAAGGTCATGCCCATAAAAGTCCGTATTCAATATAAAGCAGTCTAAAGATAATATAATGATAGAGATACTCAAATATGGTCATAGCTAAGCAACATAGTTGAAAATAACTAAGCAACATAAACTACGTGCTTTTATCCATTTTCGGTCCAAATATGCGGTAAAAGTTGTGTTTCACTTATATAGGCAATAATAGGGGGCATGAGAATTTTGGGCCAGTTTAATTTGGCCTTTTCACATGTATTCAGATTATTTTCTTTGAATTCTGTTTTTCTTTTGAAGCAAATGAACACTCAGTAGAGGAAATTTTTTATTTCAGACATGGACCTCTGAACTAAGACACAAATTCTAGACCGTAAATTTGGTTGACATCAAGGATTTGCACCAAATTTTAGGCATTGGTGTTCTAGCTTCTTTACTGGGTGTTCATTTGATTTGAAAGAAAATCAGTATTCAGGGAAAATACTCTGGACACATTTATGGGAATCAAGGCTAAATTAAAGTGTTCCAAAGTAAGTTTGTATATTGTATAAATACCATACAGTGTCCTCAGTCTAAAGTGAGCAATTTTTGTGAGAAGCTTTTTTTGGAATGTTCACTACATAACCTATGGGCCAAATTTTTACCACATACTTTTCAGGTCCTCTGGAGTTCACTGTAAGGTTTCCAGGTTCAAAGTCAAAATTTTACTTTTTTGTTTACCTTTTGTTCTAGTTGTAAACAATATTTTGTTTACAATTTTAAATTTTTTGTCAATGATTCTGTTTTGCGGAATTTTTATTTCAAAGTTCTAATGAGTAGAGCTTTCAAAAATTGAGATTTTTTGCAAAATAGTTTCATCAAATTTTGTAAACAAATATGAAAAGACTGCAAAAATTGCTCGCCCTAGACTGAGGGTACTGCATCTTTTTTTAATTGATCCCTAAAAACTTACTGCATGTCTTTGGTCCTGAAATTGTGTCACTGTTGCTGACAGATCCTGCATCACTACTCTTGAGATAACACCTTCTTTCCTCTTTGTTCCAAGTAAAGTAAAAACAAGTGTCTCTCAGTTCACATATATGTTGGCAGCTTGCAGCTGTATTGACGTAACCAATTGAGGCAATATCGCTACCCAGATAATTGGTGGCCTGCTCCAAACAGTCTGAAAATAACATAAAGATAAATATTTTAGTACAGATTATTAAATATGTGAGTGAGAAACAAGAAAGTTTTGGGAAAGTTCTCTAGGAAGTTAATATAGAATAGAAGCAAAACCATGTCACAAACTGGAAAAACCAATGGGCGCTGTAAGCGTTTTTATGGTAGGGAACTACCACTACCAACCAGTAGC
>JAOWAT010140883.1:0-10033 GCA_028571025.1 Longipedia americana
TTTCTGAGAAAAGTTAGGGTATTTTTGAAGTCAGTGAGACAAGAACAATTTTTTAAGTCACCTCCCGGCATCATTCTTTTTTGGATGACCCACCCTATTATTAGTGATTTAACTGTCACATTCAGTGCGGGCTTTTTTTCGCAAAATTTTTGAGAAACTCAGGCCTAAAATCGGTCAAAAACTCAATTATGTAGTAAAATTTGCAAAATGTTACCAAAATTTATCAAAAACTCAGCTCCAAAATCGTAAAAACTCACAAACACAAGATTTTACTTCTTTTTATTAGACGTAAAATCTGCGAAAGAAAGCCTGCAGAGCTCAAACAATAATTTCAAACAGATATTCGAATCTGATCTCCTGATCTGAAATTAACCACCCACCACCTTGCGAAGTCTTATCTTTATATTTCTGTTTGAGCTTTCCCAACTGACCCAGTGGCCAATCGAAAGCCGTCGCCTTAGACACTTCGGCCAGCACTTGCCTCTTGAACGGCCGATTGTACTTTTCCGATCTGGATCGGGCACGGGGTGTCCTCAACGGCTTGTCCAGTTTCGTGTCGATGGTGATTTTGGTGAAACGGCTGCCTGCTTCGGTTTCGGCTGCTGTGGAGGAAGTATCACAGGATTGCAGTAACGGCTCTTTGGAATGCTGATGGGTGAAAAAACGAAAGGTTTCAATCAGGAAATATTTAGTTTGGGTAAGGCCCGGGAAGTGATCTTGCAATATTGCGATGCTTGCAATATTTCATGCAATTTATTGCAAGCTCTGAAATATTTCAGTGCACTTACATATTTTCCCGAATTTTAAAAAGATCTTATGCAACATTTTATTGCATACAATGTTTTAAAAATTCGGGAAAATACATGTGTGTCAGAGCTTGCAATAAATTGCATGAAATATTGCAAACTCTGCAATATTGCATGTAATATTTCAAGATTACTTCCCGGGCCCAAAAAACAAAGGTGAAATTTTTGAAAAAGACATCTTCAGTCTCCTTTTTATCCATACTTCCTAAAAATAACTATTTCTAAGTTTTCGATTTAAATTTTATAAATCAAGAATTTCCACCAAACCAAATGGAGGTCTCAGCCTGAATTTTAAACAATTAGTGTTGAAAAGCTAGTTTGAATCTACTAGATGCAGATGCAGTTTTTGATGCAAAACAAACTTTGGAACACATGTTTTATGCGCGCTGTCTTTCCCAGATTTCGGTTTGAATCCAAAAATGCATACATTTAAATCGGATTAAAAACTGAATCTGCATTTGAATCGGATAGATGTTCAAACTAAGTTTTCAACCGTTGAACAGAGTTTAATTGGGGCAACCGTCGCACGGTCCCTGCCATTACTTTATTGCCCTTCCTCCTTCTACTTTTTTGTAGTGTATGTTTTGCCTAGAGTTAGATTGTACCGTATCTGGGGGCGAATCGAACAGTCAGGGGCGAATCGATCATGATTGAGAAATTTCAATGTACAAGTTAATATCTCAAAGAATGTTTAAGATAATCCAAATCTTCTTTTGGATATATTTAGTTCTATCTAGTATCTTTCAAAATAATACAAAAAGCATGTTTAACAATGCATTTTTCATGATCATTTTATTTTTCAAAAATTGTTGTAAATTTTTGTGCAATTTTTCCTCCAGAAAGAGTGGTCTGGATATCAATCATGGGAGATGATAATGAAAATTTTGGTATTTAGACTAGAAATTATGTTATTCTAAATGAAAAATCTATATATTAAACTCACATACCTCTATCAGGGGTTTTGATTATGACAAGATACTTTCCACGGGGCGAATAGAACATACACCTCGGGGTGAATAGATCAGGGGGTCAATCAATAAAGATATTTTCTAAAAATCAATTAACAAATAAAAACATTAAGAAATTGATCGAGATTATTACCTTTATGAACAATGTTCGTAATGAATTTAAAAATTTGAATGCACCCTACCCTGCGCATTCAGGTATTGTAATGTAAAGAGTTTGATAACCCATTGTTTATTTTCATGTGTCAAATTAGTCTTGTGTTAATTATGATTATTTTTGAGTTATGCTGTTTTTAAGTTTTAAACAAGGACTGGACATCCAGGACCCTGCGCAGTTGAATTGTTAGGTCAGGAAGAAGAATAACCTAAATGAAACTGATACTTAATACATGAGCCTAAGATCTGAATCCTTTCTGAAATTTGTAGAGTCTGTTTTCTTCAGTAAGGCAATGATAAATTTCATCTTTTAATTGATTATATGAATGGTTTATCATCTATTAGTTGTTCCTCGTGGACTCTATAATTGTTAAATTCAAGAATATCAGTGTTTCATCATGTCTGGTAGCATATAAATATTAATTCTTGAGAACAAGGACAAGAAGGAGAACAATAATGTATGTAAGTCTGAGTTAAAGTTTCATATAACAACCTTCTATGTTCAAATGATCCATTTAGAAAACCTACAATGGGCTGAAAGGGTTGATTTCAGGAGGATTTTTAACTTTGATTGCAACAAGAACAAGAACAAAAACAAGAATTCCCCAATGACAATGGCCTATTAACCCTTGATGCGCAAGGTAGAAAGACTAATTTTATGATTTAAAGCCAAATCTTTAGCCAACATCACATGATGAATCAATTTTTTAAGAATCCTATATTTCACTCATTTGGATAGTGTGCGCAGGGTTATAACTTTTGAATTTTTTGATGCAAAAATCACTTGCAATTTTTGTTCCTACATATCATCAACAAACATTTATAATTTTTGCATTTTTTATGATTTCTGAAACAAAATTATTTTTCTTTGACACCCTGATCGATTCGCCCCGAAGACCATTTTCAAAATTTCAAATTTTTTTCTTTGATTTATATGAGTTTTTGAAATATTTTCTCAAAAATTTTGAAATAGTCTGGAGATATGATCAGTCCCCTTAAGATGATTAATTAATCACGTTGCGTTAAGCAATATGATGGAGGATATGAACTCGGAAAGTTGGAAAATATGATCGATTCGCCCCCACAAACGGCAGTGACTGCTCAAAGTCCAGGCTTTTCGTCAAAGTTTTCAGAAACTCACGTTAGAAATTGGTCAAAAGTTAGAAACTCTCTGAAATTTTTGCAAAAATTTCGGAAAATTTCCAAAAATGTCTAAAATGTGTAGAAAATGACAGAAATTTTCAAAATATCAGCTCCAAAACTGCAAAAACTCAAAGGTTTAAAAAATGTCCATTTTGACATGTTTGTAAAGTCAGCAAAAAAGCCTGATTAGTCAGTGAGGCTGTCAATCCCAAGGTGATTAAAATTCAAGTTCAATTTTGTAATCTTAAACAACAGGTAATCTCTTTGATTTTAAAGGAGACAAATATTGAACACTTAACTGGCCGTCCATGAGTGGATGGTACCCGGAGTCCAGGAAACAAGAACTGAAACGTTCAGAACCCTGCGCAGTCAGATGAGTTGTTTTTGTTGTTGTTGTTGTTGTTGTTGTTGTTTTTGTTTTCGTTGTTGTCGTTGTTGTTGTCAATGTTGTTGTCATTGTTGTTGTCATTTTTGTCTTTGTTGTTGTTGTTGTTGTTGTTGTTGTTGTTGTTGTTTTTGTTTTCGTTGTTGTCGTTGTTGTCATTGTTGTTGTCATTTTTGTCTTTGTTGTTGTTGTTGTTGTTGTTGTTGTTGTTGTTGTTGTTGTTGTTATTATGAAGATGTTGCTGCTGATGATGATGATGAAGATGATGATGATGATGTTGGTGATGACGGCGACGATGATGATGTTTTAATGCCCAGAAGACATTTGCACTCAATACGGTGGTTCTTAGTGGAATTTCTGCCAACCCTTATGAAAATGATCCGTCAAAAATATTGTAACTTTATTTACTTGGAAGTGTTCACTTTTAAATGTCCTCTGTTCAATGGGAGGGGGAATAAAAGCAGGCTTTTTTGACACCGTCTAGATACTTAAAATATCTGCAAATTTCGTATTTCTCAGTTTTGGCGTTTTTTCCAGCTCAGTTTTGAAAACATTTGCTCAGTTTCAGAAAAATTTGCTCAGTTTTTCAAAATATGAGTGTTTAGGCAATTTTTATGAAATCTAACTGCATAATAGTAAAAATTTGAAAATTACCTAAATCTAGAAATTTCGTATTTCTCAGTTTTACAAAAATTCTCAGTTTTGCTCAAAATCAGTGCTCAGGTTTGGCAAAATTTTTGTCAAAAAAAGCCTGAAAAGTGCCCAAAACAACTTTGACCCTCAGAAACTCACTAAACTGGTGAAGAAGGACCCCCTACCTCCGCATGACTTTTTCAGTTGGACTGTTAAGAAGTTTCTGCAAAAATAATAGGCTCAATACCTCCACTCTTCTTCTCGTGGCTTGCTTTTGAAATATATGGTATTTTTTGTCTCTAATCGCGATTCTAGAAATCTTTACTTTTAGTTGCTATAGCTCCAAATTTTTTCACAAAATGTTGAAAAATGGTTTTAAAAAGTCTTACAAAAAAGAATTTTGCAAAAAGGTCAAATTTTGTGCCCTTTACAACATTTTTAGTGAAACTGGTCAAAAATGTTTCAATTTTTACTGCTGCCTGAAAGGCGCAGTCAACACACAGGTTTTCAACTTCTTCTTCTTCTTCTTTTCCTTGTGCTTCTTGTTCTTTACCTGTCTTTATTGAAAAATGAACAGTCAAACAATCATGATCAGGAAGATTTTGGATCAAACTTTTCATACTTTTCAAACTTTTCAAATTTTTCAAAATTTACAAAATTGTCAAATTTTTCAAAAATATTCAAATATTTCAAAAATTTCAAATGGTTCAAATTTCTTAAATTTTTCCAAATTTTTAAGATACCTTCAATTTATTGAAAAGTTTTCAAAATATCTTTCATTTCTCAAAAAAATCAAAATTTTTAAAATTTTCCAAATTTTCAAAATGTTTTCAATTTTTGACTTTTAAACGCCTCATTTAATAAACATTTTGTGTGGCGTTATCCTTTCACTCTTTCACTCAAATAATCAAACACCACTGTTATGAATGGCAAATCTATTGTAATGCAATCCTCCAAATTTTTCCCAACAAAAATGGCTCTAACAATCTTATTATGTATCATTGCACTAAAGTTAAGCATTCAAATGATGGAGAGGTAATATCTCCATCATACAAATGTTTAATTATTTTGTTGCGATCCATAATTTCAGAATTAGAGCCGGTATTCTAGGGAAAAGTTACTTTACGATAGATTTGCCATTCATCACAGTTGTGAAAGGCAGCAGTTGGTGCACGGTTTTGTGCTTGTTTTCAATGTAACGTGGTCATTGTTGGAAGAAACAGAAACACACGTGCAAGTCATTTTCTCTTGTTATTAACATTTGAATAAATGAGCGTAATTTGATCAAAGAAAATGACTTCAATATCTGCTGCCAAATTAATGTGTCACTGTACACTAAAAAAAGACCTATAAAAATGCCCTAGGAAAGTCCTCTTTTGGTAGTTTTAGATACATTAAACATCTCAAAAATGTAGAGTATGAACCACTGAGTAGGGCTACCAAGAGAAATTAATCGATGATAAATTTCTCCTAGTGGCCCTGCTCAAAGTCTTCATTTCGGGAAAAAAATTTCTGTTTTACAAATTTGGTCTCAATTTTGCAAAGTTTCTTTCGAGATTTTAATATCAGTAGAAATGTCTTATATGTAAAATTTCATATTCCTCAATTTTAACCCATATGACGCCGTAAAGTTTTGAGCGCAATATGACTAACGTTTTCTTCCAACATTGATTATTGGTTTGTGAGTAGTAGTTTCCAACCATATTTGAGACCAATTGTTGCATAAGAGCTTCAAAAATAAGATAGATGAATTATACCAATTCAGTATCACATTTTTAACCTGCGCAGCAGGGTATCAGGACCACTGGAGTGGTGGGGGGGGGGGTTGATCAATGTTAAAAATCTTCCACAAATCGGCTCTTGTTCCTGTTATTGTTATCAGGTGTCTTTTCATCCTTCGTATTTTGACATTTTAAGTAATATTTTTAATTTTCAAATTTTTCTCAATATGCTTACCATTTTAGGCACCAAAAGTTACTACAATGAAACTAAATATCATTCAAACTTCTTCACAACGTAACGAATCTTTCTGAAACTTTCACCAATGATGCTTTTTGACATTTTGAGTAATTTCTTACCGTCAGGTGAGTCGAATCGGTCCTAGTGAGGTGAATCGGACCTATGCTCTTTTGCCTTAAGTTTTATACAAAACATTAATGCAAGATTTAACTGATTTTTAAACAAATCTAAATAAATTTTGACAATAAAAACCTATTGAAACGCCCTCTACTGTGTTCAAATTCATCATTCCATAGCTCAAAATTTTTATCCATGTTGAAGTGGTACATTTTTTGCAAAAATATATACTTCCTTCTATACAAATTTGAAAATAGAACCCATTCAGCTTACCCACATTTTTCCTCAAAAATCGACCTAAAATAGATGTCATGGTAAAATCACTTGAAATTTTAAAAATTTTAAGATAGTCGTCTAGAGATATACTTGTAAGAAAGTTGAATTCAAATTTTCATACAAATTCGTCCATTAACCTCAGAGAAATGGGCATCTAAATCTAACATAGGACCGATCCAGCTAACCATACGGTAAGATTTCAGAAAATCATTCCAAAATTTTGGCCATTTTTGGAGCCAAAAGTTACTACAATGAAACTAAAAACCCTATCTTCTTCAAAACAAAATGAATCTTCCCAAAACTTTCAACAATGAGGCTTTTTTATTTCTTGAGTATTATTTTTCAATTTTCAGACATATTTCCAAAATTTTGGCAATTTTTGACGCCAAAAGTTACAACAATGAAATTAAAAATCATTTTAACTCCTTCAAAACTTTCAGCAATGATGCTTTTTGACACTGTGAGTAAAATTTTAAAATTTCAGTAAAATTTTCCAAAAATTTTTTGCTATTTTTGGAGCCAAAAGTTACTGCAATAAAATTAAAAATCCGTCTAATTTCTTCAAAATGTAATGAATCTTCCTGAAACTTTCAGGTATGATCGTTGTTGACATGTTGAGTAATTTTTTATAAAATTTCTAAATTCTAGCTATTCTTTGAGCCAAAATTTTCTGTAATGAAATTAAAAATCCTTCTAACTTCTTCCAAACAAAACTGATCTTCCTGAAACTTTCGGAGGGGGTGCTTTTTGACATTAAGGCACATAAGTTTTTGTGCTGGCAATTTATAACTCCTGAAAAACAACAAAAATATTTTGGTCATTAAAACTGCACAGGTTTCTGAACTTTCAGTTCTTGTTACTTACTCGTCCTATGTTCATCGGAAGATTGTCAATCGCCACTCAGATCATCCTCCTGTCACATGATTGGTTTTCCGTCCCATTTTTGATGAAGATTTGCCATTCAGGTCATCCTCATGTCAGGAGACTATTAATATTGTTTGCTGTTGTCATTTGTTACCTGTGGATCACTGCAGGTCAAGTAATAGCAATTTTCAGGGAAGAAAAAGTTTTCCGACAAAGCACGATAATCGTCCTGTGCTCAATGGATGATCAATTTTTGTCACACAGATAGATATCCAACACATCATATGATGATCCTTCTGACCTGTGTTTGATCATCATTCGCCGCTTATTAGGTCACTGCATTATTTTAACTGATTACAATTGGATCACTTTGGTGGCATAGCCACCATCATTTCAGTTTTTACTGCTGCCCAAAGGGAAGCAGTCAAGGCCTCAATTTTCAACTTCTTCTGCTTCTTTTTGGGAGCACTTCTAAAAATCGGACAATTGGACATTCAGGGATGATCGGAAAGATTTTAGACAGTCAAAGAAGCTAAAGATACAAAAGAATTTTCAAATTTCAATTTTTTCAAAATTTCAAAATTTTTAAAATTTTCAAAATTTTCAAAATCTATAAAATTCTTAAAATTGTTACTATTTTCAAGATTTTCAAATTTTTCAAGCCTTTCAAAATTTTAAAATTTTTCAAATTTTCAAAAAAATTTTAAATTTTAAAATTTTTCAAATATTCATAATGTTTTAAATTTTCAAAATTTTTCAAATTTTCAAAAATGTTTCCAAATATATAAAATTTAAAAAAAAATTCAAATCTTACTCTCAAAGCTCCATGAAGCTTCCAAAGCTCAATGAAGCTCCCAAAACTCAATGAAGCTCCAAAAGCTTAATGAAGCTCCCAAAGCTCAAAGAATCTCCTGAAGCTCCCGAAGGTCAATGTAGTTCCTAAAGCTCAGTGAAGTTCCCGAAGCTGGATGAAGTTCCCATAGCTTAAAGTAGTTCCCAAAGATCAGTGAAGCTCCCAAAGCTCACTGAAGTTCCCAAAGATGCTCTTGAAGCTCCCGTAGAAAAATGAAGCTCCTGATGTTCAAAAAAGTTTCAGAAACTTCCACAGCTCATTGAAGCTCCCAAGCTTCTATGTCTCAATAATTCCCCCAAACCTCAATAAAGCTCCTGAACTAAATAAAGTTCCTGAACTCAATAAAGCTCCAGAAGCTCAATGAAGCTCTGAAAGATCATTGAAGCTCTTGGAGCTCAACAAAGTTCTTTGACAAACTGTTCGTGTAGCGTGATCCTTTCACTCCTTCACTCAAATAATCAAAGGCAGCAGTCACTCGTACATGGTTTTGTGCTTGTTTGGAATTGTTTTAATTTTTCTGGGAATTTCTTGTCATCAAAACTATATATCAATGGTTTGAGTTTTAGATACATTATTAAAAGACATCTGCCTGTTTTTTAACATCCGCAAGTTGTGCATGGCTTTCGTGCTTGTTTCACTATATTTAGTATGAAAATTTCCACAATATGTTGGATGCAATAGAATTATTTGCATTTCAATTTGGAATATGATCTCTTCTCAAATTCATTAATTTTAGAATAAAGAAAAAATTGAATCAAATCTTGAATGTGTATATCACAACCCTTTAAATAGTATATGAAAAGTAAATTCTATCATTGCAAAAAAAGAAAAATTTACTTAATTGATCAACATGAATTCAAAGGTAAAATTTTCATTGTGCACTATAAGGACTTAATGTCTCTTTCATATAATACTAAAAAGACTCATTTTGAAAGACTAAATTAAAGAAGTAAAATGATCAAATAGTCATATATTCCTATGGAAATTCTCCCTTTGAATTCAATATTTGGTAATTTCAAAGTCATAATTTTCCTCAAAAGATCTTAAAAGGAAAGACTCATTTTCACATTTAAGCATAGTATATTCAGATGAGATCAATTTTAAAATGCTCTATTTTGATGTAATCTGAGGGGCCTTATTTGGTACAAAGGACGGCTGAAAGATGAAGAAAATGATAAACTTGTAATTATGGGAAAGTATATTTTTAGAAAATCAATGTGAATGAGAGAAAACATGTTCATGAGGGGTTAAATATTGGGTCCATGGGCCATACATCAAATTAAGTGCCATGAATTTGGTCACATAATACTTCTCAGGCATGAGAAAAGGAAAAGACGAAAGCAATTTTGAATGTGTACAATTTTCCGGATTTTTTTGCATGTATGAATGGTTACAAAAAGATTACAATCTCCATATCGCATATCAATATGCCCATAAGTTTTTGGGGTTTACCTCAGACATTTTGTTATTTTTTTCAATAGAATGATGTAAAATATCCTGATATTGCAAATACCCAGATGGGTGTTTACACTATGGCTGCTTTGTTTACACTTCCATTGAGGCAAAAAGTTGTCTCAGATTGACAAGAACTAAATTTCAGAAAACATACCGTATGACCACCTAAATCGGACCCACCGGGGGTAAATCGGACCTTAGCTCAAAATGCTTAAATTTCCCCCTAGTTTCATTTTAGCTTGGGTCCGATTTACCCCTGGTAGGTCCGATTTAGGTTGCTGTACAGTAATGAATGCGGTAAAAATGGAATTTATTCTCTTGAGTTCCGTGGATATAACACTATATGAAGAGATTAATTTAGGTACTTTCCAACATTTATTCTCAGTCTTTAGTTGTTATTTGACATCCATAAATAGGTTAC
>JAOWAT010140994.1:0-10032 GCA_028571025.1 Longipedia americana
AATAGCTATGACTTTTTGGAGATTTTTTTAAACAAACCTGATTTTTTTGCCCCAATTCATCTTTTAAAAGTGATTCTAGACCCGCCCTGGAGAATTTTTGAAAATAGTCCCACCCCTACAAGTTACAGTGGGACTCGCGAAGAAAGGCAGGGAATGAGGGATGCTGGCTAAAATCAAAATTTTACCTCATAAAAAGTTCTGAAATTTGGAATGGTAACTTTCCATATCACTGTGAACCCTGATAAGACTTTGGGATAAATCTGAGACATTTTGTTTTTTGACTTCAATAAAAATGTCAAAAAAGCATTCAAAATGTATATACAACATTTTGATTGTTTCGTTGACATTTCCATTAATTGAAGCGAAGAAACACAATGTCTCAGAATGACCCCAAAAACTTATGGGGGATTGCAATGATTTGGACAAAAACCATACCATATTTCAAAAGTTTGTATGCAGTAAAAATTTCGATTTTATCCCACCACCATTTCCTGCCTCTCCTTATGAATCACACTATGCGTTTCTAAGTATTTTTAACTTGATAATTGACTAATTGATTAGATTCAATTCAAATTCATAATTTGGAATAAAAAACTTTTTGCGAATTGGGGTTATTTGCGATGACGTACCTTTTATGATATAACTGTTTGATTTTGCAATATCTTTTAAAAATGTGGAAGTCATTTCAAATGTGATTTATAAATATACATGTCTCATCAATTTTATCATATTTTGATTTTTATTTAGGTGTAAATATTCATCAAATACCTAAATTTGCCATTGATCTTTATCATCAAACAAGTCCCTTTTTTAACAATAACGTCAAGAGTTTCTACTTGGGCTGAAAATATTCACCCTGATACATAATTCAATCAATTTTGAGATCTATTTTGATAAACTTTTTTACCTTAGTGTCATTCCCTGCTGTTGAGAACTAATTTTAGCAACTTTATCGAGGAAGTAATCACAAATGATATTTGTTAAAAAATCTAAATTTGAAACTTTTAATGTATTGAATGCTGAACCAGTGAGTCCCACTAATTTTCCACTATGATTTTGATCCTTAATTACTAATCACAACATTGCCAAAACTATGTCGGGGCAAGTCGGTGAGAAATATGAATCATTCTTCGTCTAGAGGTATTCAACAACTCATCCAAATTTTGATAAACAGATTTCAGTAGATTCAAGACATTACATAGAAAAGAACTAAAAAATTAATTCTAAGATTGAAAAAATCATCAAATGTAAAAATTAGCGGTTTACATCCAAAAATTGATTTCAATTTATATTAAGAAATCTGGAGATACATTTCAGATAATCAAAATATCAATCAAATTAAAATGGAACATATAGTTGTACCTATAGTTTTGAAGACTTTGGAAACCGTAAGTAACCATAAGTCTTCTTCAGTACACTGTTGTAATAAATTTGCGAAAATGTTTGCAAAATCATTTTGCAATAGATAACGGAAAATAAGATTGCATGAACTTAGTTAACGCAAAGTTTAAATTGCAATGGCAAAGCAATGGGACAAATGCAAATGAGAAAACTGTTCTTAAACTTTGCAATAGCAAATGCAAAAATTTGGTTGTTCATCAACCTTGCAAATATTTGCAAGAGAATTGGCTCAGTTTTACAACAGTGTATGTATGGCTGTAAAATCTTCTTCCCCTACATGATCATTATTATTGAAGACCATTCTTCAAATTTCAGATGTTGGTTTTGATCATTCTCTCTCTTGCATCATTTGAAGGAGCTTACTCAGTCTGGAATCCGAGAATTTGTAACATTTTAGTAACGGTTTTAGTCGACTACAATTTAGGCACTATAATGAAAACTTACTGTAATGAAAGTAATTCAATTTTACGTGGAAAATATGGATTTTGTGATTGTTTCTGAGTTTTTAGCAATTTTCTCACGAATTTCAGTGTTTTCAGTCAAAGTACTTGCTATTCTCTTGTTTTGATTGATCAGAGAATGAGGAGAAAAAAGCAGAGAAAATGAGTTCAGTTGTAGTCTTTTGAATTCTGGAAGGGAGGAAAAACCCCAAATTCAATATAAAAATCAGTAAAATGTAAATATCAGTAAAAATACTGAGTTTGCCCTAAAAAGCTCTTAGGGGTGTTTTCATTGAGCATTTCTACACATTTTAAGTCCAATTTTATTATGAAATTTGCAGTCGACTAACTTCTGCAAATGAATTTTTTAAAGCTTTCAATGTCCGGCCCTCTGTCTTATCAACTAGCTGTATTTGGAACCAGTCAAGAACATCACAAGAACTTTCTTGGTTATGGAACATGCGTGGGATTTGCAATCAATACGCCTGCAATTCTGATTTCTCTGCTTTTTGGTGAATCAATGATAGTTCTGGTAAGAGCTTTAGATTTTAAGTGAAACTATTAAAATCCCTCCCTTTAAAAGATTGAGATTTCAAGTGTTTCACCAAGGAAAAAATGGAAAGAGTACCACAGTGCACAGCCAGCTCCAGACCAACTATGAGGAAATTTTAAGTCTAAAAATTTTTTGCAAACTTGAGAAAATTGCATTGTAATTTTTCATTTTACTTCATACAACGAGAAATATTGAACATTTTTTGTCTCAGACTTAAATTCCACTGGGACGCCTCATGGCCAATTGATGGTATTTTTTCCTAATAATTATGTGTAATCTTCAAAGAATCTCGGGAGTATTTTCAATGGATTTCCATATTGTACACTTCTGAAAGTCTTTGGAGATCACACATTCTGAGTTGGGGTCAGTTGTTCCAACTGAATCCTTATTTTGTAAAATTGCTTAAAACCTCTCATTTTACAAAAAAACTTTAAAGATGGAAAATCTTTCCAAAACTGAGAATTCCTTTCAAAACAGAGCCCAAAATAAGAACTTCTAATCTCTCTGTTAGGAAATGATAATCAACTTGATGGGGCCAGTCTTGTTCATGGCCAGTGGAGGTGCCTGTATTCATACCCATATAAAAGCTAAGAACGATTACAACAACACAGAAATCTTCCATGAACAAATTGACGACTCATTGAACAATGGATTTGCAATGGGCTCCCTCTGCTTGATTGTTGCATTGGTTTTTGTCATTGATTTCTTTGTGACGTGCAAAAGAAAATCTTCTAAATGGGTCGTGCCAGAATGATTTTGTTTCTGAAAACTTGGTAAAATTGTGGTCAAAATTTTTGCCTCTTTTCTATTGTTCTCCTTTAAAAGTTACCATAATAAAGTATCATGGTTAGGTGGTTATCACAATCATTTTGTCTAAAATATAAGCTCATATCAATTGAATTGCCTGAAATTGCTATACTTGAAAATGCTATACCTGAAAATGCTATACCAATTCTGTTGGGTTTTCCCAAACCTGATTTTGTTATACCCATTTTCTGAAAATGCTATACCAACCAAACTGAAAATGCTATACCATTTGGAATCATCATGGGTCAATTTGCAAATAACATTGTTGACAATGAAGGGACTTTTCTCGATTTCTTTAATCAGAATCTTACTTTGGGATGAATTTTTCCAGAAATTATGATTTTTGTGATGGCTGACAGCAATTACAATATACAATACATTGCTTACTCATCTTTTTGAGTCTTACTTTTCTCCAGATAGACAGGTTTTAAAAATTGATTAGAGTTCCTAAAAAAATTCCATTGTTTGTTGAATACATTTTATCTATCATTTCATTTTGATGGATATCAATCACATCCAGACAATTTCTTTGGGACGGAGTTTTTTGGTAATTATTTTCTAGAGAATAAACTTGAATTAATTCAGCAATGGTTTTAGATAAGATTGATAAAGAAATTTATTCTTTGTCGTAGGTTCAAATGGTATATCATTTTCCATAATGTAATTTTTGGTATAGCAAAGTCAGAAAAGGGATAAAAAGTGGTATAGCATTTTCAGATTTGGAGGGTATAGCATTTTCCAGTTTGGGTGGTATAGCAAAAGTGTCTATCATTTTCAGCTGTCCCATCAATTATGACCTCAACGTGGTGGTAAAATTTGTATAGATTTATTTTAGCAATTTTCATTGCAATAAATATATCAATTACAATTTAAGTGGGAAAACAAAAAGTTAGAAACAATATTTCTGAATTAATTGAACTTCAAGTTTTTATGAAAGATTTAGCAAAATTTGAGTTTAAGATTTTGGTCTAAGCACTGGCAATGAGGATTATTTAAAAGCAAAATTGATTTTTAGTACATTAGTAAGCCCTGTGTATGGTTCTTTAATCATTCTCTTAAATTATTGCTAATTCATAATTAAATTTAGTCAAGCAGTTCAAGTGTGTTCCATTCTAACTTTCAAACAATATTTTTCAAAGTTGATTTCCTTTTATGACCCAGAATTTTGAAACATAAAATGAAAAGAACCAAAATCATTTCCATTTTTATTGCACTCTAGCTTTCCATTATTTGAATGTTTCCTTTCAAAATAAAGTTATAAAATTTATTCAAAAATCATATCATTGTATAAATGGTTCTTATCTGTGAGAATCTCAAAGAAAATAACCTTTTTCCAGCGCATGTTAAAAATATAATATGACTTTCTTATAAAAGTATTGTTTTAACTCAGACTTTCAGGATTCAAAATAGATTTTTCTTCGGGATGCCAAAACATCAAAACATAATCTACAATATTTTTGACCTTCCCTGAGTTTATATTACTGCATATTCATTATGCAATGGATTCGAAATTATTACCAAAGTTCTTAACATGGGACTAACAAAACTTTGAAAAGATTACCAGTTTTTCCGATGGAGAGTCAAACCATTTTTGTATATTCTTGTAAAAGTACATTAGTATTATTTTGTAAATACTGCACTATCCAAATTTATTTATGGCAATGGTCTGAATGCCAAATGAATCATCATCTAAAATTTAGTATCTTACAGTTGGCTGTTTTATTAAATAAATTTGCCCTAAAAGTAAAGTCCTTGTTACTATTCATTTTATAGATTTTGATGCATAGATTATAAATCTGCAATTATTTTTTAGGTTATAACTGTCGGAAGGTGGAGGCAGCCAAGCTTTGAAATTTACTTCAGAACAGGCTTTTTTCACTTAATAAGGCCCCATGTTATGAAGTAAACTTTAAGTGCTGGTTGCCTCCACCTTGAAAGTATTATACCCTTAAAAATTATTGTAGATTTGGAATCTGTCCATCAAAACAGATTAAATTAGTTGGGAGCAAGGAATTTGGTGCAATTCTTTTATGAAACAGCCTACTCACAGCTTGACAACAAAATGATTCAAATTTTGGAATATTTTCCAATTTAAAAAAATATAATTGTCTGCTAAAAATTAATGAAGCATCAATAAATGTCAATAGTAATTTCATTTTATTTATTTGATATTATCGGCCGGGGGCCTTGGAAATTCCTTAAAACTTCACTTTTGAGCAAAAAAATAAGATTGGTGAAGAAAAAATTGAAAAAAAGGTCGTCCATGGGCAGTTCTGAGCACTTCAATTTTACTTCAATGAATGGGGCCTTATGAAGTGAAAGAAAGCCAGTACTGTAGTAAACTTTATATGCCCATGTACGCCCCAAATCGAAAAATTTTAAAAATGTGTTTAATTAGCAATCAGTTTTGGGTCAAAATGCATCAAATGTGATTTAGTCTGACCCCTAATAATACTCTTTCAGTTAACGTCAGATAGAATCTACAAACAAATTGAGATACTCTAATAATCTCTTTATTATTACTTAAGAATCAATTATTTCCAAAAATAATAAATGACAAGAAATGAAGGCTTTTTAATAAATGAAAGCTTTCATTTATACATTATTATTTGTAAAAGATTATCAGTAAAGAAGCACTTAACACATTCAAGTACTGTGTTAAGTAATTCTTTTTCGAACAAAAGTACTAAAATGTTATGAAATGAGTGCTTCTTTTTTATTATATAAAAAAGTATACAGAATATAATCAATTATTAACTTTTTTCTACCTTTTGATCATTATCCTTAATGTTCAATCGTAGTTCAACTACACATGTTGTTGATATAGAATTTAAACAAATCTCTGACAAAGATGTTTTTCTAATGTAAAACAAAAAGATAGATTTAAATAACTTAAAATTTAAGAAAGAAGCATTTGATTAAATCAAAATTATTCATGAATGTAACAATATTTTCCTTTTCAAACTTAAGTTTGGACTTAGTTTTTGAGCATTCAAATAAATGAAAATTGATCCTATTGTGATATGAAATTTGTCCTATCTTAATCAATAGGGTTATCAGACCGTTCACAACTCATATAAAGCTGGCTCTGAATCCTATATGATATGATGCCTTTCAACGTCTCCAAAAAGGGCTTTCTGTGCATATTTTATTAATAACATTTTGGTTCTATCTAAATGACTCTGAAGCTACTGCCCAAATAAAATCTTAAATATTTAAAAGGATTTTGTAAAAAACAGATATTTTCAGAAATAGATATTTTGCACTTTGAAAAAAGTGATGCCTTGGTGACAGAATTTATAAGTAGATCAGACCACTTTTTGGTGTCCAAATTTGAATTATTAGATTGTAAACAATCTCTACTGTCAGAAATTGGCAAAAAAATCATCAAAAAAACTCTCTTTTGTCCCACAATATAAGTCCAAAGTGACCCCAAAATTCAGTTTTCCATTCTTTTCCTTCTAATTTTCCCTGAAATTTTCAAGTTGAATTCACAAAATCTTTTATCTAGATTTGAAACTTTTCTTGATTAGGACTTTAAATTGTTCTTTTTCATTTGATACAACCATTTTCACAGTTTAAAAACGTTTTGAGGGGCAAAAAGTAGAAAAAAAACTTTAAGAAGTATATCAGATTCAAAAGACCATTAGTGAGTATTGTGTATATATCTTAAAATATTAATAAAAATTATCTCCCAAAGCTTTCCATTTTGATAGGCATTGTAACTTTCCCTGCGAAAGATGAGAAGATTGTATCCTTACTAAAAAGGCACCCTCTTTGCTAATGTAATGCTATTTATATGCAGTGGAGCGAAAATTTAACAAGTGGGTGAAAGCTGAACCATACTGAATAAGAAGTAGTCTGAGACATCTACAAGATTTATTATTTTTCTAATTCAGGATATCAAACTTTTTCAGAAAAAAGTAGTTTGAAAAGGAATGACGTTGGTTTCTTATTTAAAGGAAGCTATATCGCATCTTCAAAGATTATTTACTAAGGCCAGGCTTTTTTTGACAAAAATTTTCCAAAAACTGAACGAAATTTTTCAAAAAACTCAGCAAAAATTGAAAAGCTAAAAAATACGAAATTTTTAGATTTCAATATTACCCAAAATCTTGACTTTTTGTGACAAAATTAGCAAAAAATCGTGAAAAATGTCCAAATTTTGGAAAATTTAGGTCAAATTTTCGAAAAACTCAGCTAAATTCTGAAAAATTCAACCAAATTTTCAAAAAATCAGCAAAAGTTTCCGAAAACTCAGCTTAAAAAACGCGAAAACTGAAAAATACAATTTTTTTTAGATATTTAACAGAGCTTCCACGATAGAAATGACAAGAAAAAAAATCAAGGGTCTGGAAATGGTTTCAACTTTTTTTCCCTGAACTTGGCATTACTTATTGATTTCAGAAATGTGTCTAAATTTTTTTTACATTTATGTAGTAAAATTTGGAGCCAATTTTTGTGAAAAATATGAGAAATGGGAGGTAAATTACACTTAAATTGAGTTTTCCATCCTATCTTTTGCAGTTTATTGTGTAAAAAGGATCATATATTCAGGATCCTTTGAGATTTTTTCAATAGGAGTGGTGCTCCCCTTCATTTGACGGGGTTAAAATTGCCTCAAAATTCAATCAAAATTATTCCTCAAAAATCAATCAAACTTTTGATTGAATTTTGAGGCATCTTAAACCCCATCAAATGAAGGGAAGCACCACTCAGATTGAAAAAACCTCAAAGGATCCTGAAAATATGGTCCTTTTTACAAAATAAACAGCAATAGATAGGATGGGAAACTCAATTTAAGTGTAATTTTTCAAAGGTCAAACTTACCTTCCATTTCTCATATTCTTCACAAAATTGGTTCCAAATTTTACTACATAAATGTAAAAAGTTTTTTAGACACATCTCTGAAGTCAAAAAGTAATGCCAAGTTCAGGAAAAAAAGTTGAAACCATTTCCAGACCCTTGATTTTTTTTCTTATCATTTCTATCACGGAAGCTCTGTTAACCAGTCTAAAAACTGTCAAAAAAGCCTGGAAGGTATAAAAGCTTCTCGAGAAGAAATGTGTAACATTCAAAAGACTTTAAGGAATGCAATTCAATGGATTTCTATATTTCATACTCAAGGCACCCTTTGAAGATAACACAAATGCAGTTCTTGATTGAAACCCAAGTCAATCGATGAAAAGATATGGAAGAACGAGACAATTGACTACAGTGGTTTTCACCCTTTGATCTAAGAAAGCTCATTGCTTAAAAGATTGAAATTTCAAATGTTTCGTACATCGACATAATTGAAAAGATTGTTGAACCCCGACCGCGGAATGTCATTTGATTTGAAATAAAGCTTTGGTGGTCGAGATTTGGCAATCTTTTCAATTCTGAGAGTGTATGAACTGTTTTTGTCACATTTTAACGAGAATCTTTGGAACAAAGGGTGTTTTACCTTCTAACGACACTTATAGGATTCTTCAAATGTCATTAGAAAGAGAAAATTTTCAATGGAGTGCATTGAGTTGGGAGTCAGAAAAGTGTCTTTACATTGTGAAATGATGTTAGAAGGCAAAACCCTCTACTCTGCTGTAACTTGTAAGATTATAAATTATATATTTAATTTTAATTTTACAAAAAAGACAACAAGAAAGTAGAATTGCAATCTTTCTTATGTCATATGACTTTTGATGAAACTGGCAGAAAAGAACTTTCCCGGAAATACAGAAAAAGAACAACATTCATTATCTTCCACTTCTTCCGATCCAAATAGAAAATTGTTGTTGTCTTCATACTTATTATCATTGCATTATGCACAAAATGCATGTGGATAAATAATAAATATGCATGCAAGAATGATATTGGCGGCGGGAAAAATAAGGAAATGCAATCGAAAAGAACTCAAGAAAGGGCTCTTTTACACAGACAGAAACAAGATCCGATTGTTACGAAGTCTATATGCTTTTACAAAATAATAAAGGTAAAAAAGTTGCGAAGATGCACAGTTTCCTTGAAAAATTTGGTTTGTGGTGAATTATATTATAGAAAAAATTTACCTCCTGTATAAAAATATGTTATGTACTTGTGCTGATTTTTAAACTTATTCAGCTAATACGCCTATTCAATTTTGAGACGAAGAAAGTTAAATATTACCATTCAAATTTGATCTCTGATGTTACCATAGCCTTTGTTTGCAAACAAATCCTTTTCAAAAAAGTAGACCTGTGCATTCTGAATGAAATCGTATGTAGCATAATTTTCATTCACATAATTTGGAGAAGGATATTCAATAATCTTTATTATTAAAAAAATGTGTGATCTCCAAGTACTTTCAGGATTGTAGTCTATGGATTTCCATTGTTTACACTCTTGAAATTCAATAGAGATTACACAAATGATCAAATGTTATAAATTATTATTTTAAAGTCTAATACGTAAATAAGTATTATGAATAAGTCTGTAAGTTAAATACTGATGATTACAAGAGCAATAATAATCTAAATGAATCTGAAACCTAACTTTCTATGGTTCAGAATTGGGTCATTTCATTGCATGAAAGCATTAATATTACACCGGGGAGAGTCATCAGATGGGAATAATCTAGTTTCGCTCATATAAGGGCATCGGTACAGAAATGCTTATGATTAATAAAAGGAGTAGCTACTTGAGAATGCTCAAATTTTGCTCTGCTACCTGCTCCTTCTTATTCAAGAATGGAAATTTAGGAACATGGGATGTTATTCAGGCTTTTTTTTGACAAAATTTTTCCCAAAACTGAGGAAAATTTTTCGCAAAACTGAGAAAAAATCGGAAAATAGCGAAATACGAAATTTTTAGGCC